>JASDQU010298518.1:3253-13817 GCA_032191745.1 Picea mariana
ATACATTCTTTCGATGCATAGGTATAACATATCTATCACTATACTTACCAGATCTATTCATATCAAACTTTCTTTCATCTATTAATGCCCTAGTTTTGAAGCTAGGACAAAATCTATCAAACATACCTAGATCCATGATTTAAAAACAAAAAATTTCACTTATCTTACTTCTACAGAGCACAAAGCTTTCAAATCTAAAAACTTTTGACTATTCTTACCATTATCAGAGCACAAAGCTTACAGATCTTACCTCTTTTCTGCAGATTTGACCTTTTTCCTTCAGAAAGTTCCACTTTTACTTTTCTTAAAGCATAGAGCATTCATATATCACTTATTTTCTTCGGTATCAACCTCTTTCTTACAGATCTGACCTTTTCCCTTCAGATATGACCTCGTTTTCACGGCACAAAGCTTTTTAGGTCAAGTATAATACTGCGCACTAGGGCAACAGATCTACGCACAAAGCTTAGTTTACACAAAGATTTTTCTTCTTTTGTTCCCAGCAATCACAGTTCCTGTCACGGCAATCACAGTTCCTTTCTCAGCAATGGAACCATTTGTTGGCATAGGGGCAGACCCAGGGTTCAATGCTCAAGAGCGCACCAAAAAAACCCTAACTACCAGCCCTTTCGGCAACACCTGCGAAGCATATGAAGTCTCACCCGAGGTAGAGGCAGGGGTGGTTGCAGGACTCAGATGTCTGCAACCTTAGCTGGGACACTGATCTATGATTATGGCTTTTACAAGGCACTTAGCATAGATCCTTCATCAATATTTAACCCATTTGGTACTTCGTAGATAGCACATAGCATCATAGTGAATACTTATACTAAAGATGATTCAGTACTTAGCCACATGAATATAGGTTAGATTCAACAGATCAAGCACTAAGAATCTTATATATCAGATCTAACATTCATTCATATATCATTAGCACAGAGCATAACTATATCTACTTAATCACATCAAGCACTTAGCCAAGAAAGAGATAAAACACATTAGAGCGAAGCACAAAGCACTATACACACAGTTATTGTGGTTCACCCCCACCTTGGGGCTACGTCCACAAAGTCTTCTTTATATTATCTTGGTCAAGTAGTTACAACACAGAGTTTCAATGACCCTTACTTCGCACAAGATAGAATATCTACGTAGCTTGCTAGATCCTTCTTCCTTTCTCTTCAGCACAAGACTACAACAACTTGCACTTAGCTTTTCGATCTCATGCACATAGCACTCTAAGATACATCTAATCTCAAAGACCGAGTTACTAGCACTAAGCTTTCAGTTATACATCACATAGATGTACTACATTACTACATTACTACTATTCTCCTCTATTTACATTGCCTATTTATCGATTACAAAATGGGCCTAAGCATGGGTAAACCCATAGGCCGACATCCCTTTCCCATTACATCAACCCAAAACCCTAAAATGGACCTAAAAATAGGTCTTTCTTCCTTAATTTCTGCTTCACGTTGTGCTCCTTCCTTGGCAAGCTGTCGCAGTCCCACAAGTGGTCCAATATGACCAAGTATTCTTAAAAACTTGGTCAAGGGCCAACAAGCAGCGCAGGAAAATGTAACAACCCAGGAAAGTGAGAATGCAGAGATTTAGGCAAATCTCGAGGAGAAAAAATCCCAGCGACAAAGAGAAAAGGAGCAGTTTCTCGCATAGCAGGCCATGGTCAAAGAAGTAGTGAGTAAAGTATGTCACTCTGTGCTAGGCTTGGCATGGGAGGAGCAAGAGTCATTCAAGGCTCAAGTAGTGAAGCTCGCTGAGACCCTCCAACAACTTCAGGCTAGAATAACAGAATTGGAGGCCCAAGCAATACCAAGCACCCTGTAGGAGGTGCGTGACCATAGGGAGGAAACCGCTAAGAAAATAGTAGTAAGGATAATATCCCTTGCCTCGGAGTGAAAACAATTGAGTGATAGAAGCACACATACATATGAATGCATTGTCGAGGATCCAGAGCTAAGAAATCTAGAAGCACAGTTACAGGAGGTGCAACATCGAGCATTTTTTGTGTAGACGCAGATGAAACTGCTCACTGCGGTAGAGAGAATGAAAATATCCTAGGAGCAGTGCACAGTACAATAGCATATCACTTCCCTCCATGGAAATATAATGGAAGTCACACAGAAGCTACAACATGTGCAGGATGAAGCCTGCAAGTTGTTCAAAGATATTGATGGACATGGCTCACAATTGGACCAAGTAATTGCATGAGTAGAAAAATGGTTGGAAGGGCCTGTTACAGAGTAGATGATCCAGGATCTCGCTTAGCAGGAGGCTCAGGAAAAGTAGCAATTCAAGGCAGCCCGAGTTAAGGTTGAGGCCTTCGAAGCAACATTGTCCAGACCTGAGTGACTCGAGACGAGTCATAGGTGGGGCCTGTTGGCCCTCGACCAAGTTTTGAGGAAACCTTGGTCAGATTTGGACCACTTTTGGACTTCGACACATTGTTCGAAGAAGGAGCGCCTAGGCAGAGCTGATATCACAGATCTCACCGATTTTGTGGGCTATATGGACCTAGTAAGGGGTTTTCTAGGGTTTTTGTAATGGGTTTATGGGATGTCGGCCCATGGGGTTTACCCATGATTAGGCCTTATTGTAAGGGATTGTAAACTTGTAAGGGGTTTACCCATGATGTAGAAGTTCTTGGGAGAGATAAGTGCAAGTATTTTTGATTAGATTTGTGCCAAAGAATGTACACATGCTAAGGCTTTGTGCTCGATAGAGGGTTGGTTTTATGCCCTGACCTAGTTTTGGAAGGAGGATCTGGTGCTCAGTGCGCAAATCTCCTGTCCTATGTGAAGCTTAACTCTATGGCTTAGTGCACAGGAGTGAATGAATGTAAGATTCAAGCACATAATAAAGAAGGCGAAGCGGTTGGTGGACATAGCCCCACATTGGGGTGAACCGTGTACATCTAGTGTCTTATGGTTTGCTTTGTGCAATGTTATCTCTTTTGTGTTTTTCTTAGTGCTTAGATTAGAATGTATAATGTGTTTTTCTTAAATGCTTGGCTTAATATATACTAGATCTGATTCAAAGTGCTATGTGCTAAATGGTTGAAGTGATTAATCTTTGTTGCTACTACACTAGATCTATTCTTAGGTACGTTCTGCGATGTTAATAAGGTTAATGAACTAACGTATGTCACTTCCTAAGCACTAACAGAATACCCTGCGAAGTGTTATTATCAAAAATTGATGTCCCAACTTGGTTATAGACACTTGCATCCTGTAACCCCCCCTTTCTTCTACCTCGGGTGAGACCTCACCTGCTTCGCAGGTGTTTCCGAAAGAGACAATAGTCCGGGTTTTGTTGGTGCGCTGTTAAGCATTGAACCCCGGGTCTACCCTTGTTCCAACACATAATAAATATGCATGCTGATAAATTCCTAATGGAATATTAGGTAGGAATATGAGATGACAAATCTTAGGCTAATTAAAGAATTGAGGTCATGAAAGATCGTTTGGATATGCAACAAGAGAGTTGCATGTTGAAGAGGTTCCTGTGGGGGGAAATGTGTAAATAATTATGTCATGAGAACATATCTATAACCTTAATGACTACCAAGAATTGAACAATGGGCTGCAAAACCTATTTATATAAGAATTCTAGATTACATTCTAAAATATCATGCATGATACCAAGACATGCAGACAAATGAATACCAACCTGATCTCTTCTTGGGAAAGGTGCAGAGTGCACAAGTTCATGATTCATTGTGAACAAGACACTTGTTGATGTAGCATGTTGAATTATCTAAGAAGGTCAAGGTGAACATGACTAAGACTTCTCAAGAGATAGAAGAAGCAGATCCCAGGAGGGATAAATTGTAAAAGCAAAGAAGCAGAAAGTGATTAATACTTCTCTCACTATGAAAATATAAACAATAAGACAAAGTTGTATTCTTAAAAAGGGAAACTGTGAAAATAAGTACAACTAGTCACTGAAAGATACAATAATGAATGTGTTTAAATGAATGAGCTTGGTTAAGCTATAGTGTGTAAAGGCAATTATGCCTTGAATTTAATTCAGCTAGGATGAACATTCCCTGATGGGAGAATCCCTTAACTCCTTTATTGTTGTCTATTATGTTTCTCTGGGATGAGAAACTGGTACGATGATGAAAGTAGATATTTTGGCATGAGAATGTTGAGAGTTGCAACTGAAACTCGATTATGGTTGCACTCATGAAAACATTGAGGACAATGTGATGGAGTGCATATAGATATGCTAAGTCATATATGAAAATGTTTTACTGAAATAAATGTTATGGTACATGCATTTGATTTCACATGAAATCTAATGTGAAATGTGAATGTGGTGATGTATGTCACATTTGGAAAAGATTGTAATTGTTATGGAAGGACAACTACCAATAGTAAACAACCTTAGATAGAGGTGAATGAAAGGAGGTTGTTAATAAAAGAAAATTGTGAAAGATATTTTAGAAGTCCCCAGGGAGCACCACTAAAGAGGTAATATCAGAGAAGGTGATGGCAACCGTAACATGTATAAATATTATGTGCCCCTGTGGCATGAGAGGTAAAACTGGATTTGAGTAATAACCCCTTCTAAAATAGTTTATGTTTTGATGGCATGCATATGATTTGAATGGTTGTTGTATTCCATTGATACCCAAGTAGGGTATGGTTCAGGAAGAAGAACCTGCATGATGGAGGTGTGAACCTTTGACAGTTGAGGATGATTGAAATCCTTGGAAAAATGCATGAACAAATATATGTCATGAATACATTTCCCAATCAAGGAGTGATTGGGAATAAAAGTTCTCAAAGGTAGCACGATGATGTAACACAATGAGGAGATGCATGTGATAAGAGAGTGGATATATATAGGACTTCCCATTATGGAAGTATTATCTTCCAGTGCTTTGCGGAATTGTAGAATAATAAAGAGAGAAATTAGGTGGCCATAAATGTCGACACTCTGGTTACCAATGAAGAAAGAATGCTTGAATGCATTCATGTAAAACCTTTAGTTTCATGTATAATTATTTGAGGTCATGGTTAGTTGAAGCAGGAAAACACAATCCTGATGTAAAAATAAATGTGTATAAAGAAACCATGTGGTAAAAGGTTGGTTGAGTTCCAACCCACCAAGGAAAAGTTCCTAATATGAAAAGTAATAATATGAAAATCAATATAAGGGTGCATTATCTGTAAATATGACCATGGATATTGGCACATTGATTAGATTCATTTTGATGTTTGATTTCATTTTGAAAGGAATGGTATTTTCTTTTTGAATAAATGAACTTGATTGTTAGTATGAAAAACTTTGAAATTGTTTGTGAACCACTAAAAGTCTGCAATGAAAATATAATGTGCATGAGAACTAACAATTTGTTGGATGATTGAAGAGGAAGTTGCAAGAAGAAAGGTCTTGGATGTGGTAGTGATGTAAGTTCACAAAGAAGAGCAATGCATGCTGATTATAAAAGAGCCAAATTTCTATGAGAAAGAGATCTCATACTTGTGAATCTAGTTATGTGTGGAACAAATATGAAAATGAAAATGTGAAATTTGAAATCCGTGGATAATTGATTTGAAATTTTTTGATAAATTGATGAGAGTATCTCCTGGATTTTTGTATACATGCGATACAAGTGAGATAAAATATCTATCTGAAGGGACATAAGAAAACTGTTAAGATGAAAAACATGGTAACATGCTAATGTTGTGACATGAGAACCCTGTGATAAGCCATGATCTCAATATAATGATGTATTGTGGTGACACATGTTGAAGGGACAATTTAGATAGAGCAAGTGTGAGGGACGCCTCAACTGTAAGACTCATGGATGTATCAAAAATTCGTCTTGTGTGAGAAATCCCTAACAAGGAAAGATGGATCACCCCAGGGACTGTATAGTAGAGAAGGGAATGTCTGGGCTTAGGCCTCGAGGGTGAGTGACCGCAAGGAAGAGGAGACTCCAATAGTTTTTGTAATATGTTTATTTCGATCATGCACACAATGGGTATGTCAAGGAAAGCAATGAGCCAAGTTAATGAGACAACCATATGGATGCAGATCCATGAGCTGTACAGATAAGCATTGTGCTAACTTGCGAATAATTCCACTTGGATTTAAACAACAATAAAATGTTTTGCATGAAATGATAACTAATATGTTTGCTGTTGAAAATTGTTGTAGGCATGTGCTAAATGCCAAGAGTCTCGAAAAGGACCAGAGCAAAAAAAGGAAAATGACATTGAAGCAAATCAAAGATGAAGTCATGGCAAGTGTAGGTTGAGAAGAACACCGAGAATGATGTTCCTTTAAGGTGGAGAGGATTGTAACACCCATCTTTCCCCCAACTTGTAATTAATCATAATTTATGATTTCCATACAATGGATTTCACATATTGTAAATGTACTATTGTTTAATTGTAAACATTGAAAATTAATTGATGGGTGAAGCCTTAAATTACTGGGCATGATATCACTAGAGGAATGAGAGGAAGTTCTATTAATTTAAAGGACTCCAAGCCACCTTGCAGAAATATTAACTGGAAACATTCAGATTATTTTCCCTTAGCCCAGATAACAAGAAAAGTCAGTTAATGAGGAGGGGTTGGTATTTGAACAACCAACCAACCCAATGAATGGAAGTATGGATATTTGATAGAAGGGATAGGAATGGGTCAACTATGGGACAGTAGTATTGGCGCAAAATGATTAGACCAGGGTTGTCTTCAAGTTACCAACAAAAGGTACTGATGTAGTCTAGTGCACTGGCATTTTCATCTTCTCGAGAGGGAATAAGTCTCTACCGAAGTGCAACCGAGAGGAGTAGAAGAGGGAAGGGTAATCAGAACACTCAAATAGATCCCCAAAGTATCAAGATTCATATTATTCCCGTGCAAGATATTTTAAACAGGTTGTAGTCCTAAACATTTCCTAACTGAGAATGGAGAAACATAGTTGCTTCGACATTCATAAGGAATTTATAATCATTTAAGCATACTGGACATGAAAGATAACACATCATAACATTCAATAGAATTAGAAAGCTAATTACACAAGAAATTTTCTTTTAACTGGGTCTCCAACTGTATTATCATATAACAGGTCTCTTCTCAGAATACATGATCATTTTGAGTCACATATACAAATGGTCATGCCAAAGATAATCAGCAAGTGCTTCTCCACTAGTGAGAGACAAGGTTATCTCAGTCCCTTTCTCTTTTCAAACCTACAATAATACATGACTCTATTACATTATCAATCTCGTTCCTAACTAGATCTCAAGATTCATCCTAGCTAACTACAACAATAAGTGGAACTAGACTCAGAATTGGACATGAAATTTCCCAACCTTAACCTTGACCTTACCAACCATTACAATCATTACTAACCAAATGCTAACCAAATAATGATTATCAACCCTGGTTACCAATGAAGAAAGAATGCTTGAATGCATTCATGTGAAACCTTTAGTTTCATGTATACTAGTTTGAGGTCATGGTTAGTTGAAGTAGGAAAACACAGTCTTGATGTAAAAATAAATGTGTATAACTAAACCATGTGGTAAAAGGTTGGTTGAGTTCCAACCCACCAAGGCAAAGTTCCTAATATGAAAAGTAATAATCTGAAAATCAATATAAGGGTGCATTGTGTGTAAATATGACCATGGATATTGGCACATTGATTAGATTCATTTTGATGTTTGATTGAATTTTGAAAGGAATGGTATTTCCTTTTTGAATAAATGAACTTGATTGTTAGTATGAAAAACTCTGAAATTGTTTGTGAACCACTAAAAGTTTGTAATGAAAATATAATGTGCATGAGAACTAACAATTTGTTGGATGCTTGAAGAGGAAATTGTAGGAAGAAAGGTATTGGATGTGGTAGTGATGTAAGTCCACGAAGAAGAGAAATGCATGTTGATTATAAAAGAGCCGAATTTCTATGAGAAAGAGATATCATACTTGTGAATCTGGTTCTATGTGGAACAAATCTATAAATGAAAATGTGAAATTTGAAATCTGTGGATAATTGATTTGAAATTTCTTGATAAATTGATGAGAGTATCTCTTGGATTTTTGTATACATGTGATACAAGTGAAATAAAATATATATCCGAAGGGACATAAGAAAACTGTCAAGATGAAAAGCATGGTAACATGATAATGTTGTGACATGAGAACCCTGTGATACACCATGATCTCCATATAATGATGTATTTTGGTGACACATGTCGAAGGGATGATTTCGACAGAGCAAGCGTGAGGGATGCCTCAAATGTAAGACTCATGGAGGTCTCATAAATTCTTCTTGAGCAAGAAATCCATAACAAGGCAAGATGGATCACCCGAGGGACTGTATAGCAGAGAAGGGAATGTGTGAGCCTAGGCCTCAAGGGTGAGTGACCGCAAGAAGAGGAGACTCCAATAGTTTTTGTAATATGTTTATTTCAATCATGCATACAATGGGTATGTCAAGGAAAGCAATGAACCAAGTTAATGAGACAACCATATGGATGCAGATCCATGAAATGCACAGCTAAGAGTTGTGCTAACTTGCGAATAATTCCACTTGGATTTAAACAACAATAAAATGTTTTGCATGAAATGATAACTAATATGCTTGTTGTTGAAAATTGTTGTAGGCATGTGATAAATGCCAAGAGTCTGGAAAAGGACCAGACCAACAAAAGGAAAATGATGTTGAAGAAACTCAAAGATGAAGTCATGGAAAGTGTAGGTTGATAAGAACACCGAGGACAATGCTCCTTTAAGGTGGAGGGGATTGTAACACCCATCTTTCCCCCAACTTGTAATTAATCGTAATTTATGATTTCCATACAATGGCTTGAAAATATTGTAAATGTACTATTGTTTAATTGTAAACTTTGAAAATTAACTGATGGGTGAAGCCTTAAAGTATTGACCATGATATCACTAGAGGAATGAGAGGAAGTTATATTAATTTAAAGGACTCCAAGCCACCTTGCATAAATATTAATTGGAAACATTCAGATTATTTTCCCTTAGCCTGGATAACAATACAAGTTAGTTAATGAGGAGGGGTTGGTATTTGAACAACCAACCAACCCAATGAATGGAAGTATGGAGAGTTGATAGAAAGGATAGGAAGGGGTCAGCTAGGGGACAATAGTGTTGGCGCAAAATGATTAGACCATGGTTGTCTTCAAGTTACCAACAAAAGGTACTAATGTAGTCTAGTGCACATGCATTTTCATCTTCCCGAAAGGGAATAAGTATCCCTCGAAGTGCAACCGAGAGGAGTAGGAGAGGGAAGGGTAATGAGAACACTCAAATATATCCACAAAGTATCAAGATTCATATTATTCATGCACAAGATATTTTAAACATGTTGTAGTCCTAAACATTTCCTAACTGAGAATGGAGAAACAGAGTTGTGTCGGCATTCATAAGGAATTTATAATCATTTAAGCATACTAGACATGAAATATAACACATCATAACATTAAATAGAATCAGAAATCTAATTACACAAGATATTTTCTTTTAATTGGGTCTTCAACTATATTATCATATAATAGGTCTCTTCTCAAAATACATGATCAACTTGAGTCACATATACAAATGGTCATTCCAAAGATAATCAATAAGTGCTTCTCCGCTAGTGAGAGACAAGGTTATCTCAGTCCCTTTGCCTTTTCAAACCTACAGTAATACATGACTCTATTACATTATCAGTCTCGTTCCTAACCAGATATCCTAGCTAACTACAACAATAAGTGGAACTAGACTCAGACTTGGACTTGAACTTTCACAACCTTAACCTTGACCCTTACCAACCATTACAATCATTACAAACCAAATACCAACCCTTTACAATCATATTGATCCCATATATATAACTTGATCCAGGATTGTTGGTTGAGAACCCAAAATTTCTCTCTTCTTCTTGATTCAGTTGCAATATATTTCTTCAAAACTTGTGTTGCGTTGTCCTTCCAACTATTTTCTGTTCTAACTGTTTCCTGTTGCACATTCCCTTTTCTTTGTATTTTGTTCCTTCCTTTGTGATGTAGACCCCCCTTCTCTCCTAAGGGATGCATGACCTCCCGGTCTAGGATCGATCAAGAAATAGAGTCTGATTGACTCTATAGGTCTCTTCTAGACCCCAAACCCACTTACATAGGTCCTTTCCCCAAATGCACTGGTCGTATGAGACCCGCGACTTCTCTCCTGAGCATTGTTTGAACCTCAATGCCAAATGAACGCTAACTCTTATCTGAATAATCCCCTTCTTGATGTGACCTTGGCAATGACCACACGATTGTGGAGCGGTCACAAGTGGTTTGGAGTTAAACCACTTTTGGGCCCACAATGCTCCTCCAACCTCCACGTGCCATCCTAACGAAACCACTATTCAAATTGCAGTCTGCCCTCGATTCCTTAAATGTTAGAAAAACAGGACCGCAGAGCAATAAAATAAAACAAATGCAGAAACAAAAACACAGAAGACACACAATACAAGAGATACACAGATTTACGTGGTTCACCCAGTGTGGGCTACGTCCACC
>JASDQU010298519.1:0-14010 GCA_032191745.1 Picea mariana
TGATAACCATGAGGAAATTATAGTGACGATTGCAAGAAGAAACATATTAGATGAGACATGGAGCAGACTATCTAAGTTGTATACATGATCATATATATCCATGTACCAAAGAAGATGAAGAAGAAGTTACTTTTGAGATACAAAGTATCTCATATGGAGATTGATTGTAAGGAACAAAAGGCTCCAAAGATGGCCGAACATTAGAATAGAACTCACAGTAGACTTGGTCAATGGATAATGAAGCCACCTTGACAGGAAGCAGAATTCATTTGAAGTCCAACTCAACTTTTCATATTAAGACTTGGTATTCAAACACCAAGTATATCCTGCAGAGACTATGAATTTTTTGTAGACTCAAAATAAATCAAGACTCAAAGTGAGCCTGATCTTAGACATGATCAGATAAGTAAAGAGACTTCTTCTAGGACTGATAGACAGATTCCATGAATCGAGAAGACTAGATCGTAGCTTCAGAGACCTCTAGGAGACATGAAATCTTCTGGGAAGATTCCTTTGTTTCAGTGACAGAGGAGGAAGCCAGTCAAAAGGACTGGGATATGGATTTTGCCTTGAGACCAGAATGGAAGTCATTGGTGACTGCCAAGATTGATATAGTAGAACAAGATTTTTGCAGATAATAGTATAAATATGTACAACACCTTATTTGTGTCCAAAGGATTCTCCCAACAAGAGGGAGAAGACTCTAGCGAGACACTTTCTCCAGTAATTGAAGAAATAGTTCCAATGTCCGTGAAGACAGTCAGAACAACCATGATCATGATACAATATGTGATTCATAGGGAGCATTCCATATATTTGAAATCGAGTTGCCTCCATGAAAGAAGAAAAGATACCTTCAATTTCAGATGAAGTTGTTGCCATGATAGAATAGAGGAGCTACTCTCAGATTTTAGCAGCTACACTGAGAATAGAGCAGTTATTCTCAACTTCAGAAATTGTAGCGGCAGGTGCAGAGTCCCGTTTCAAGAAGGAACAGTTGCAGAAAAAGTAGAGGACATACTCTCAGGCAGTGAGACAAATAGTGCTTTGCAGAAAGCACCTGGAACCAACACATGATTATGCAGATTGAGTTGCAGCTGAGCAAGTGTACCAGGTTGGTACAATGTGATGTGAAAATTTGGTTTCGAAGTACAGGACAAGAAGACTCATGCTTGTAAGCTGAAGCAAGCTCCAAGATCTTGGTATGGAAGGATTGATAAGTTTTTGATGAGCTTGGGCTTTACCAAGAGTAAAGTTGATCCCAACCTTTACTTCAAGATTGAGAATGATGGACCAGTTATATTGTTGCTATATGTGGATGAATTATTCTTGACAAATGAAGAAAATCTCATCACAGATTGTAAGAAGAAGTTTGTTATTGAATTTGAAATGAAGGGCCTAGGCCCGATGCACTATTTCTTAGGTCTTGAAGTATGGCAGAGCCCAGAGAAGATCTTCCTTAAACAAGCACTCCCGTAAATATTAATTTTTCCTACAAAGTGTTGCGATATGGTCCTTGACCTCTTTATCAATCATGTTGCTTGTTTACTATTCTTTCCATAATTAAACTATCTTTCACTTAATAGAACTGACTTACACTCATAGTGTAAAGGCTTTATATCAAGATCGTTAGAATTCATGTTCCATGGCAAGGCAACATCATCATAAATTGGAATGCTTATACTTAGATTTTCAAATGATGTGAAGTTGTTGAGACATAATTAGGTTTCCTTATACCATGATGAATGTGTTTAAACTCGGGTAAAAAAGGAAAAACTCTAGGTAATATTGTATAATTTAATAAAAATAGATTAACTAAACATTTCATAACCATATATTACATTTTTTTTATAGATATATAAAAACATTTATATAAATTAATTAAATTTGATAAAAAAAAGTAAATCATCAAATTTATATCCAATATATATGATATAATTTAATCATAGTAAATCAACTAAACATTTCACAATAATACACTATTTATATAGAATAAATATGATATAATTTAATCATAGTAAATTAACTAAACATTTCACAATAATACACTACATTTTCCATCAACATATAAAAACATTTGTTTAAATTGATAAAATTAGATTAACTATCCATCCCACTGTAACATATTACCTTCTTCATAAGAAGATATTGACATTTACTTCCCTTCAGTTTTTTAACTACAAAAACACATTAACTTTCGCGTAGTTTTTATCCATGAAAATACAAAGTAGAGAAATAGATATGTATCAATATTAAGCCCTTGTTTCTTCAATCATCGATTAACATCATCCTTGAAACATTGTTCTATGGGTGTAATATTTTTAAAAGAATTTTTTTTCCTTTAAAAAAAAACGGAATTTGCTTAGTTTTTTCTTTTTCCAATTTAATATTTTCTTAATATAAATTATCAAAAAAATAAAATTAGGTAATACATAATTATCAAGTAATAACATTTTAGACTTAGGAATCTATTTTTAGTGTTTTATTTGCGGCGATGCTAGTGATCAAGGCCACAATTTCAATTATGTCATAGTTTTAACTCCAAAAAAAAAAGTGGTGCTACTTGTAGCATTACTTTTCGATTCAGGGGTCAATTTCAAGATTTTGTTCGCAATGTCAAGGGTGTGATTTCAAACAAGTTGTAAATTTAACTACCTCCCCAAAAATGGTGCTACTAGTAGTATCACTTTTCGATTCAAGGGTCAATTTCAGGGTTCTATTCGTAATGTCAAGGGTGCAATTTCAAACAAGTTCCAAAATGTTGCAATTTTAACCATCTCCCCAAAAAATAGTGCTACTAGTAGCACCACTTTTTGAAATAGGGGTAAAAATAGCCACTCTAAAAAACGATAACTCTAGAGAGTTATTGTTAAATTGTTAACTTTGTTACCATGATGGCATGCTCATCGAGGTGAAAGTTTCGAGTTTTTTTGGATAAATTCACAGGAATATTAATAAAAGAGGAGGTTTGACCGATAAAGGGTTGAAGTTTATCGGCTAGAAAATGAGCAAGGGCATGAGTGGGGCCCCTATGGCGCTAACTATAGGTCTTAGGGGATTGTCACTTTTGTGAATTTTAGGTTTCCCATAGATCTTGGGGTTTCAAGGGTTCTGAGGAATAAGAAGTTTTTAAATAGTAGGGTCCAAGGAACAAGATTTGTTGGTGATGAGGTTAGTAATGTTATTAATAGAGATTTTAGCGAGAGGTTTATAGGTGGAGGAAGAGAGAAGATACTAAGAAGTTTAGGATCATAGTTAGAGGTATTCATGATAATTGTGGCATTTCCTTTATCTGTTTTTAGGATAATGATATTAGGGTTATCATTGAGGCGGAAAATGGAATCAAATTCTTCTTTAGACAAGTTGGGTGAGGGGAGTTTGGATCTTTGAAGAATTCTACCGCATTCTTGCCTAATTTCTTCAGATTCATGGGTGGGCAAGTGATGTGTAATAGATTCAATGGAACAAATTATGTCTTTCATTGGGATACGATGGGGAACAAGGGCATAATTAAAACCTTTTTGGAGAAGCTGGAGGGTAGGAGGGTCAAGTTTAAAAGATGATAAATTAATCATTGTGGAAGAAATATTTATGGAAGAAGCAAAGAAAAGTTGTAGTGAAGGAGGAGGACTGATGTGCAAGGCGGGAATTAAAATGATGAAAAGAGTGGGTGGTCTTACCTTCTTGAAATGTTTTCGAGACTCATGCGTCCTCCCGCCATTCACCAGGTTTCACCATCGTGATCGAAGGCCTGATCTCCATCAGATTTTCACTAGAACGAGTAATGTCATTCTGCATGTGGAAATCCACTTCATCGTGTCAGAACTTAATCACTTATCTTGCAAAGTTTTTAATATTCACATTAAACTCTCTTCATCAATGTCCTTTGATACGTGGTCTATTATTTATCATTGATATTTCCCTACAACAACCGGTGTCTTTGAAACTACTTCTTCTAAACAAATTCATAAATTTAATAAATAAATTTCTATGCAATTTTCTTCTTCTCATCATTAGCGAGTTCCTCGTAGGTCATTGCATCATTCTCAGTTTGTTTATGTCCTCACCTATTCAACAAACTCATTGCATTGGCATACAATTTTGGATTTCTCATCAATTTCCCAGGAATCCTCCACTACGAATTATTCCTTAGACATTAAAATGATATCTATCTGCCAATTGTCCCCCTTCTTGCCTCTCTCTCCTGGGCACTCTTCCACGTGATTTCCTCATCCTGCACGTCAATACATGTCTACTACGCCACACCATCCTTTCTCCGCCAAACTAATCTCGTCAACCTCCCTCTACGATACCAAACGGGCATCCCAACCTCCGAATATCAACACCGGTTCGGTTATACCTGGTTTTTCTATCCTCCTCTCCACGCCAAATTCAACACTGAATTATATCACTTCTATGTTAAACTCTATGTCAATTATCAACTCTGATCATGATCAGTCTTTAGGCAACAATTCTACTGCATTGTGCATCCCTGATGATATCCCAAACCTTTTTTTGTTATCTTTTTAGCTCGGGAGGTACTCTGCATGTGTGTCTTGTATGCGGAAGTAACCTTCTACCTACACTACTAGACACTTAACTTTGTAATGGGTTTTTATAAAGTTGTGATAAAGTGGTTTTATTATTAAAGTGATTTTTTAATAAAGTGTACCTTCTAATATTAAAGTGACTTTATCTCATAAAGTGAATTTATGTTATAAAGTGAAAATGTACTTTAATATTTTAAAGTGATTTATTTCGGAGGGAATGAATTATGACCCTTGATCTAGTAAAGCCAAGATTAGATCTTGGCCATTAGATCTAGGGTTGGAGAAGGTGAATGGTCACTTTCATATTATAAGAGAATGCATTTGGTAGTGTGCAAGACAAAATGAGAAAGAGTTTGAGGGAGATTTTTCGAAAGAGCTTGAGAGGGGAAAGAGGGCAGCAAGGACGACACATTTCCCAAGAGAGATTGGGCACAAATCCCCAGGCTATATTTCTGTGTGAGTGTTAATTGTTATTGTTGATGTTGGAAGTCGTACTGTACGGATTCGTATAGTCCGTACAATCTATACAGCGAGGGAAAGAGGGCACAAAAATCGAGGCACTTTTTGGCACGATTTTCTAGGTTGCTTGGAGGTTTTTTCTTGCTAGAGTAGGGTCGTACAGAGCATTTTTTACAGCATATTGAGGGCACAGTTCTCATGGTGCTGATTTCTAAGCAAGTTGTACAGCAATACGGATTTGGCACATTTTCCAAAGCAAAATATTGTGGGGGAAATTTTTTGTTGTAAGTGAATTTCTCTTGGCTGGAAATTGTATTGTTGTTGATATATCTTTCCTAAAGCTAATAAAATCTCTCTCTCTTTGGGTTTCCCCACATTGGAATTTTCCCTGGCATTGCCTAAATTTATGAGTATTTCTGAGTTGAATGGTTGTTGTTCACTATGTTTATTCCACTGCAAAATTTCTTACCAATGTGTATTTTTGCTTATGGACATTTCTGAATGTGGGTTTAGACATTTCAGAGTTCATAGAAGACAGTTATCTCTAGGTTGCTAAGTGTATGACAGAATATAGTCTTGTTGATTTTGTATTTAAATTTCTACATTCTTGACCTCTAGAGAAAACCCTAACACTAATCATGTTTCAAATATAGAAATCATCCCAATCGCCTCCAGCTCAAACCCTAACACTATGAATTTATCCTCCAGGAATTCTCTTTCCTCCATTAATCATTCCAACCATGTTTCAGCTCCAATTCCCCCCTTCCACATCAATCATCCTCCTTTGATAAAACCTTCCTTTGTTTCTTCCATAAATATTTCTTCCACAATGATTAATCTATCATCCTTCGAACTTGACCCTCCTTCCCTCCAACTTCTCCAAAAAGGTTTTAATTATTCCCTTTCCCCCCATCATATCCCGATGGAATATATCATTTGTTCCATTGAATCTATTATAGATCACTTTCCCACCCATGAAGCCAAATAAATTAGACAAGAATTCAATGGAATCCTCTGACGTTCCAGACTCCCCTCACCCAACTTATCTAAAGAAGAATTTGATTCCATTCATCCTTGGAAGTTTCTATTCAAAAACATCTTATTCCTCAGAACCCTCAAACCCCCAGGATCTATGGGAAACCAAAAATTCACAAAAGTGACATTCCCCTAAGACCTATAGTTAGTGCCATAAGAGCCCCCACTCATGCCCTTGCTCGTTTTCTAGTCAACAAGCTCCAACCCTTTATCGTTCAAACCTCCTCCTTTATTAAAGATTCCTCTGACTTCATCCAAAAAACTCGAAACTTTCACCTCGATGAGCATGAAATCATGGTTAGTTTTGATGGTGTTACTCTTTTTACAAAAAACTGTCTCAGAAGCCCTGGCCTTGATCTCTAATATTGTCGACCCAAACTCTTAAACTCATTGAATTTGTCTCTCTTCTACCTTCTTTACCTTCAAAGGGGTTTTCTATGAGCAAACCGAAGGGACAACCATGGGGTCTTCCTTATCCCCACTAGTGGATAATATTTTTATGGAACATTTTGAGACTTTAGCATTAAACAGTTTTCATCTCAAACCTAAGTGTTGGTTTCACTTTTCCAATGACATGTTTTTCATTTGGCCTCATGGCTATCCTGTTTTGATCTCTTCCTTAACCATCTTAATAACAGTTTCCCCCATATTCAATTCACAATGGAAATTGAAATGGACAATTGCCTCCCTTTCTTATATGTTCTTATCTCTCATCCTCCTGATGGCTCCCATACCCATCGAGTTTATGGAAAAAATACTCATACTAATAAATACCTTCATGTGGATTCCCATCATCAACCAACCCAAAAATTACTAGGGCCATCTGCAACTCCACTCTTAAATTCCTAAAGAAGGAAAAAACCCACCTAACAAAATCCCTAATGCCCATTGGATACTCCCTCTCTCAAATAAACAAATCCTTCCACTCAGCCTATAATCCCAAATTGAAATTTTCCACCTCTTCCCCACCCCTAGCCCTCATCTCTTTGCCTTATATCCAAGTCACCGTTGATCTTATTTCCAAATTATTGGCTAAGAAGAATATCAAAATCCTTTTCAAACCCTACAAAACCCTCAAAAAATTATTCATAACTGTCAAGGATAAAACCAACTCGATGTTTGGCCGAGGAGTTTATCAAATTCCTTGCTCTTGTGGAAAATCATACATAGGTCAAACTGGAAGATCCTTTAAATCTTGTCTCAAATAAATATAGCTGACACTACCCACAATCGTATCTCCAAGTCAACTATTGTGGAGCACTCTTTTAAATCCAGCACCTAATTTGTTTTGACCAAACCAAACTTTTAGCCTCAACCCTTCATTGCTCATATCGTATTATTCGTGAAGTTTTAGAAATTGAGAAACATCCTCATAATTTTAATTGTGAATATGGCTACAAACTTACCCAATATTGGAAGCCCACCATCCATTGCCTCGATCAATAACACACACACACCCACCCTGGGCCCTTATTCTGGTTNAACCTAGTTTTCTTTGATTGTTTGGTCCTTTTCCCTATTTTTTTAAAGTCAAAATTGTTTATTCTCTTAATCGCAACATTTCCTTTGAATATCTTAATCTCTCTAATTTCATTATATTCCTATTTTTAATTTCTCACTTCAACATGGCATTCTCCCTCTCTTATTTTAAACATTTTTCTCATCTAATTTTTTTAAACCTTATTCTAATTTAGTTTTTAAGCCATAACTTATTTCCCTTTTCAATTAATTTTTCCTCCAAATTTCTTCTTTTCCTCTACGGTCACATCATATTCTAATATTTTAATTTTTCAATAATTTAATATTGCAATATTTTAATATTCAATATATTTTGATATTGCAATATTTTAATATTTAATTTCCCCCCACTTTTTCCTCTTTTCTCCTCAACGTTCACATCCTAATTTAATATTTTAATACTTCAATATCTTAATATCTAATCTGAATACCCTTCTTTTAATAATTTTTTTTATCATTTTTTTTGACCTAATGACCTAACAGCCTTATTCACTAATTTATCCCTATTTTAATTCTCTTTCTTTCCTTAATGGTCATCTCCTTCCCTTTAAATACTACGTCTTGGCACTCTTTTCTAACATCTTAGAGCTTTAATTTTCCATGATGATATGTGGAGTTTACACTCGAAACGTTGGATGTTTCAAAACTTTTGACACAATATTTTCTAGAAAGTTCAGACTCATACATTATGATTAACTGTGGAAATCTACACACTTGCATACTTAACCTCTATGGAGAAGATTGTCTAAAAAAAACCCGGATTTTTAAAAACTTGAAAATTAAAATGATGAAAAGAGCAGTTGATCTTACCTTCTTGAAAAATTTCGAGACTCGTGCGTCCTCCCACCATTCACGAGGTTTCACCATCATGATCGAAGGCATGATCTCAATCGAATTTTCACAAGAATGAGCAATATTATTCTATGTGCAGAAATCCACTTCACCAAGTCAGAACTCAATCGCTTATCTCGTAAAGTTTTTAATCTTCACATTGAACTCTCTTCATCAATGTCCCTTGATACTTGGTCTATTATTGACCACCAATATTTCACTGCATCTGCAAGTGTCTTTGAAACCACTTCTTCTAAACATATTCATAAATTTAATAACCTAATTTCTACGCAATTTCCTTCTTCTCATTGTCAGCGAGCTCCTTTTAGGTCGTTGCATCATTCTCAGTCTATTTCCACCCTCACCTCTTCAATCGAATCATCGCATTGGCATATGATTTTGGACTCTTCGTCGATCTACCAAAAATTGTCCACTACAAACCATGCCTTAGACATCAAATCGATCTCTATCTTCTCGTCATCCCCCCTCTTGTGTCTCTCTTCTTATCACCCTACGGTGTGCTTTCCTCACCCCACGCATCACTGCCTTTCTGATACGCCACACCCACCTTTCACGCCCAAAATGAGCTCGTCGACCTCCCTCTACGATACCAAACAGGCATCCCAACCTCATGCTATCAACATGGGTTTGGTTATGCTTGGTTCGTTCATCCTCCTCTCTGCACCCAATTCAACACTGAATTCAATCACTTCTACGTTAAATTCTCCATTGGTTCTCAACTCTGATCTTGATCGATCTTTAGACGACAATTCTACTACATAGTGCATCCTATTGACAGCTCATACCCTTTCTTGACCTCTAGATCAAACCCTAACCCTAATCGTGTTTCAAATCTGGAAATCGTCCTAATCTCCTCCAAATCAAACCATAACCCTACGAATTTATCCTCCATGAATTATATTTCCTCCATTAGTCATTCCAACCCTTTTCCTGCTCCAATTCCCCCCGTGCACGTCAATCCTCCTCCTTCCCTAAAACCTTCCTTTGCTTCTTCCATAAATCTTTCTTCCATGGTGATTAATTTATCATCCTTCGAACTTGACCCTCCTTTCCTCCAACTTCTCCAAAAATGTTTTAATTATTCCCTTGTCCCCCATTGTATCTCGATGGAAAACCTCATTTGTTACATTGAATCTATTACACATCACTCGCCCACCCATGAAGGTGAAGAAATTAGGAAAAAAAACCGGTAGAATCCTCTGACATTCCAAACCACCCTCACCCAACTTATCTAAAGAATAATTTGATTCCATTCGTCGCCTTAATGATAACTCTAATATCATTATCCTAAAAGCAGATAAAGGAAACGCCATGATTATCATGAATACCTCCGACTACGATTCTAAGTTTCTTGATCTTCTCTCTTCCTCCATCTATAAACCTCTCGCTAAAAACCTTATTAATAACATTACTAACATCATCGCCAAAGCCATCAAATCTTCTTCCTTTGACCGTGTTATTCAAAAACGTCTTATTCCTCACAACCCTCGAACCCTCGAGATCTATGGGTAACATAAAATTCACAAAAGTGACATTCCCCGAATACCTATAGTTAGTGCCATAGGGGCCCCCACTCGTGCCCTTGCTCGTTTACTCTCCGACATACTTCAACCCTTTATCGATCAAACCTGCTCCTTTATCAAAGATTCCTCTGACTTCATCCAAAAAACTCAGAACTTTCACCTCGATGAGCATGACATCATGATTAGTTTTGATAGTGTTTCTCTTTTTACAAAAATCCCTGTCTCAGAAGCCTCGACCTTGATCTCCAATCTTGTCGACCCTGAAACTCTTAACCTCATTTAAATTTGTCTCTTTTCTACCTTATTTACCTTCAAAGGGGTGTTTGCTATGAGCAAACTAAAGGGAAAGCCATGGGGTCTTCCTTATCCCCAGTGGTGGCTAATATTTTTATGGAACATTTTGAGGCTTTAGCCTTAAATAGCTTTAATCTCAAACCTAAGTGTTGGTTTCATTTCTTGATGACACGTTTGTCATTTGGCCCCATGGCCATCCTGTTGGGATCTATTTCCTTAACCATATTAATAATATTTCCCCCCATATTCCATTCATAATGGAAATTGAAAAGGACAACTCTCTCCCTTTCTTATATGTTTTATCTCTCATTGTCCTGATGGCTCCCTTACCCACCAAGTTTACAAAAAAAAGACGCATATTGATAGATACCTACATGTGGATTCCCATCATCATCCAACCCAAAAATATGCAGTGATAAAAACTCTTATTATTAGGTCCATCCGCAACTCCATTCCTCAATTCCTAGAGAAGGGAAAATTCCACCTAAAAAAATCCCTAATGTCCAATGCATACTCTCTCTAAAATCAACAAATCCTTCCGCTCGGCCCATAATCCTACATCAAAATTGTCTTCCTCTTCCCCACCCCTAGCCCTCGTCTCTTTGCCTTATATCCAAGGAACCATTGATCTTATTCACAAATTGTTGGCTTATAAGAAGAATATCAAAACCATTTTCAAACCTTGCAAAACCCTCAAATAATTATTCAGAACCGCAATTTACTTTTTTCTGGTTGTAATTTACTTTTTTTCTCTTTCAAGGGTTCTCCCCCCCCCGCCCCCGGACCTATTTTTCTTTGATTGTTTTGGTCATTTTCCCTATTCTTTTTTAAGTCAAAATTGTTTATTCCCTGAATCACAACAATTTTTTTTAATAGCTTAATCTCTCTAATTTCATTATATTCCTATTTTTAATTTCTCCCTTCAACAAGGCATTTTCCCTCTCTTATTTTAAAGATTTCTTCTTATCTAATTTTTTTTAAAACCTTATTCTAATTTAGTTTTTAAGCCATAATTTCTTTCCCTTTTCAATTAATTTTTCCTCCAAATTCATATTCTAATATTTTAATTTTTCAATAATTTAATATTGCAATATTTTAATATTTTAATATTGTTAGTATTGTAGTTTCTCCTCAACGTTCACATCATAATTTAATATTTTGATATTTCAATATATTAATATATAATATCAATACCCTTCTTTTAATACCTTTTTATCAATTTTTACCAAACAACCTTATTCACTAATTTACCATTATTTTAACTCTCTTTCTCCCCTAAATGGTCATCTCCTTTCCTTTAAATAATATGACTCGACACTCTTTTCTAACATATTAAAGCTTCAAATGTCCCCTATGATGGGTGGAGTGTACACTCGAAACATTGGACATTTCAAAACTTCTGACACGATGTTTTCCAGAAAGTTCAAACTCAAACCTCACTAACTTTCTAGAGGAAGAAATCAAATGATGGTTAGTTACCTTTGTGAATGATAACGAAGACCATCTCGCATCAATTTAGCAGTTACACTCCAAATTTAGAGAAATGGAAGATGAAATATTCCTACTCCAGGAAAAGAAGGACATCATGGTTCCGCCAATGAAGGATTACATTAAACAGTGGCTCACAAGATTGTTCACAAAAATATATAATCCCGAGTAACTACCAAGAAGCAGTTACACCAAAAAAGTTTGAGATCCATTTATATATATATATGAAGACTCAAACACCAAATACAGAGGAGAGAGACATATATCCATATAACATCTCACTTCCATTTTTGTGAGTACATTCTCTTTTCAAAGCATTTTCCTTCTTTCATCCCAATCTTTGATCATCTAGCTTTATTGGTTTATTGTTTACTCATAAAGTCGATCCCTGGTTTCATTTCTTTTCTTCTTCCAGATTACTGCTAATATTTTATTTGGTCCACGAGAGCCCCATCCTAGTCTGTTTGGACAAATGCATCTTTTTTTATCGTTTAAGTATTAGGAATATTGTGTCATGCGATAGGCACATTTTATTCGAACTTGAACATCAATCTGTAATATATTTTACTCTCGCGGAGAGTTATTCCAGGAGTTCATAGCTTTTGTGATTTTTGAATTTTATATAAGCATGAGATCTCAAGTGTGTTTCTCCTATGCATCTTGTGATTTTAAATGAATGAAATCATTTAAAGCTCTATGATTTTTGGACCATCAATATTATTGTCTAACTATGAGTCTTGCTTTGAATCTTTTTCTCTCATTACTTAAATTAGTGGATGTGGTTATTATGTATATTGTATGTGAGGTTACTATTTTTCTGCTATAATTTATTTGCCATCTGTCCAATTACTTTACCACCTGGTCCACTCACAGGTGTAGATTATATGAATGTCGAAATCTATTGCTTGAATAATTATATTGAAAAATTGAGTGAGAAAGAGGAGTGTCACCTCTATAAAAATGTAGAGGGGATCTTGATAAGTCTTTAAAAGGATATCCTATGAGGTTGGCTCTTGTTCGTAAGAGGAAAAGAGACCAACAACGTTACAGGTAAAGAAAGGAAAACAAAAAAGAATACATCAATTGCAATAGGTAAATATGTTTCCTTTTAGTTTTCTTCTAGTCCATCACATCTTAAAAAACAAAAAGGAAAAAAATATTAATAATTTTGTGATTCATGGCTGAATTATCTCAGATTTAAATTAGGTTCAAAAACAATATAATATGCATGGCCTCCATAAACACCCTTCAACAGTTTTACTTGATACCTGATATGCTTTTGCAAGTCATTATATTTACTAGTCATCAGCTCCAATATAAAGTTAGGTTTTTTATTCTCCTCCTTTATGTAATTTGTCTCTACCATAAGTATTGTAACTAACTACAAGCCTATGTGTGAATTAAAATCCATGTTGCAATCCGTAAAAAATTCATATATTTGTAAACTAGTAAACACATAAATACATATAATGGGAAAAGACCATAGTTGAAGTCTTGTTGCAATAAATAAATAAATAAATTGAACGTCAAGTATTACTTCAACAAGGTACCCATCAATATCAAATGGCATGCTAGTTAGATTCCTACAATATTCAACCATTGTAGACATTAATCCCCAAATATAGCCTAGTTATGAAAACACAACATTGCATGTGCAACTTTGAGGCTTATTCATCTTCATTAAAGTCGTCTGACTTATTCAATCAATATAATAAATTTACCCATCATCCTTCAATTTGCATTCTACCAACCAAGTTTATGATCGACTCAATCCAAACTATCTCCTTTATTTTACATTGAGTTCATAGGTCAACCCTGATACTTGGTCAGTGAATGATTCTAGTTTCTACATAGAATATGACCTACATATATCATGGTAAGAAGAGTGAAGTAGGCATCTATGAAATTTAAAGTTTTGTAAGCGGTGAGCCATTGATAGTGAAGGGATAAGGCCATCTTCATCTTGGTGATGTTGCACAAGGACAACATGCCAACAACCAAACACTAACAACTTGTGACAAGGTGGCAACTCAAAATGACAACTATGTAAACCAAAAAAGAGTAAAGTTATAATGATATCATAACCCAAACTATTAAAGTGTCCATTGCTATGTCATTTCCAAAATATGGACATTAATAAATTCCAATATATTTATTAATGCCTGTTATCCCCGCTATCTAGGGATAACTAGGAGATCATGTCTCGAGGCCCACATAGTCCTAGACATGGAGTACCGAGAGCAGGAGCGACCTGAGCATGGTCCTGGAGGACCCTTCTTTTCTTCTCAGCC
>JASDQU010298521.1:0-14010 GCA_032191745.1 Picea mariana
TGAATGCTTATCTCTGTGTAATGTGCCAATCCAACATATAATTTGTTAATGGATCTATAATCATATTAAGTTCTCTCAATATATGTCTATATTCTATGAATTCAAAAGGTCTCTCGAGACGAACTCTTAGATAGAAACGTAGCAAAACTAGATTACGAATAGTGTAAACACGATTAAGTTGACGGACCACGAGTTGAGAATCAAGGTTGATAATCAATTGACATATACCTAAAGAAGAAGCTTCGGTTAAAATTCCAATTACAACATGATATTCTGCAACTTTATTGGTAGCATATACAAGGAAAATTCCTCCTGAACTCACTAACTTGCCAGAGTGGTAAATGATCCAAGCCGCATAAGCTAGGTTCTTGGTATGTCAACTAGCGCCATCCACAAATCCGAAATAGATAGGAAATGATGTTGACATATGCACATTCAAGCACAAAGAAAAGTATAAGTAGCTAAAGATGGGGTAAAACTCATGCACGCAAAAGTAAAGACACACCAAACAAACAAAATATGGTACATTAATGTACAAATCACACATGAACAATATTCTATGCATAGTACTTTTTCAAGTAAAGCCCATTTCGGGGCTCACCAAGAGATAATCCATCGTAATCCACTAACTCGTAGGCACCTCTTTGTAGAACACACTTTACGATGTATGGCCCATGCCACATAGGTTCTAACTCACATGCACCAAGTTTGTCGTGATCTTCGTCATAGACCAAGACCAGATCTCCTTCTGTAAATATGTGAGATCAAACAGTTTTATCATATTGGGCATTGATGCATTTTTTATATGACTCATTGATGAGAGAAGCATCACGATGGGTTTCATCCAACTTCGTTTGATATAAAAATCATTCTTCTTTGGCAGAAGTGTGGGGTAGGAGCTCTAAGATTAGTTTCAGGGATGGAATCTCACATTCAATCGAAAACATCATTTCCAACCCATATACCAACTAGAAGGGTGTGAATCTAGTGGTGGTTTTAACTAAAGTCCGATAGGCCCAGAGTGCTGAGAAGAGTTGCAAATTCCAAGAGGTTTTGTTCACCCCCACCATGCATTGAAGCATGGTCTTCATGACTTTGTTGATGGCTTCAACTTGTCCATTGACCTGAGGATAGTAAGGGGATGAGTTTTCATGAGGAAAACCCAACTTGGTGTGCAATTCACCCATCATCTGGTTTTGGAAATGGGATCCATGATTGGTTAAAATATCTTGTGGGAATCTGAAGCAAGCGATTATGCGATTGAACATGAAAAGTGTTGTAGTTTGACCATCGTTAAGAAATGTAGGCATAGCCTCATTCCATTTAGTGAAATAATCAACTGCGACGATAATATAACCATGCTCCCCAACTAAGGTAGTCTTACATTGCATAATTCAATAACCCATTTGGAAAAGGGGTCGATGGAGATAATTGGATGGAGTGAAGGTGGGTGGGTACGTTATTTCTTCTAAAATATTTGACAGGGTGGGAATTTTTTAACGGCCTCAATGCAGTCTTTGAATATCGAAGGCCAAAAATAACCAGCACATAATATTTTTTGGGTTGTAGCCATCCCAAAAACATGACCGTAATAAGCTCCAAGGTGACATTCATTTAAAACTCGCTCAGCCTCTTCATGGGTTAAGCAATGTTGTAGAAAAGTATCAATACCACGGTGATACAAATTGTTGCCAAAGATAAGGTAGTACTTTGAATGGTGTCTAATGCGACGTCACTTGTCACATGAAAGACCTAGTTGGAAGCGTTGGGTCTGGAGGTATAAAATAATGTCTCCATACGATGGGTTATATGTACTAATAAGGAACAATGAATCATATGGAAGGGAATCATTGGGCTCAGTGTCCTCATCGGTATGGGGAAGATCACATATCAACTCAACAAAAACCAACGATTTCTTTGCTTTGGATTTGGTGAACTCAAGATCAAATTATTGAAGAATGACGATCCATTTTGAATATTTTCCCCAAAGTACTTAACGATTCAAGATGTGGTACATGGGGTTTGAGTTGGCAATGACCATGGTAGTGCAAAGAAAAATGTAGTGTCAAAACCTTTGGACAACAATGATTGTCGCCAAAGCCAAATTCTCAACATGTGAATAACAAAGTTCAAGACCTGAAAGGCTCTTACTTAAATAGTAGATCACATGTTCTATGCTATCATCATCCTCTTGTACTAACACCATGGCGATGGTGGAAGTAGAGACAGGAAAATAAAGGATCTAATCTCTCACATAGTTGTGGGGATGTAATAGTGGGGTATTTGTTAAAGCATGTTTGAGATCATCAAATGAGCGTTGAGCAATTGCATCCCAGATAAAAGGGGAATCCTTAGGTGATTTCGGCATAACTACAAATAAAATGATGTAGAAATTTTGCCTTCCCTTCCAAAATTTGAAGTTGGGTAAGATTGTTAGGAGGAGGTAAAGAGAGGATAGCTTTGACTTTTAAGGGATCCACCCTAATCCCATCTTTGGATACTACAAAGCCGAGGAGTCTCCCTGATTCAATAGAAAAAATGAATTTATGGGGGTTCAAAAGTATGTTTTAATGCCTACATCTAAGAAAGATCACTCTTATATGACCAATATGATCTTGTCGACGAGCCGAATGAGCTGACAAGTCATCGAGATAAGGCTAAAAAATATGCGTGATATCATGGAAAGCATACGACATAGCCCGTTGAAAAGTGGCTCCATAATTTTTAAGGCCAAAAGGTAATTTCTTATATGAGAAAGTCCCCCGTGGGAAGATGAAGGATGTTTTGTGTTGATTAGTGGGCCAAAGAAGACATCCATAAAGAGAAAATGATGATTCTGATGCAATTATTGATAATTTGGTCGATGCAGGGCGTAGGGTAATTGTCTTTTGGAAAATCCTTATTGATATCCCTTTAGTCGACACAAACATGAATTTTCCCTTGTTTCTTGGTGACCAGAACGATGTTGGAAACCCATTCAATAATAGGTATGAGATAAATAAAACCAGATTACAATAATTTTTCTACTTCTGTGTTGATTGTCTCAGTTTTCTTGGGATGAACAGGGTGAAGTTTTTGTCTTACAGGTTTAACTCTAGGGTAAGTTTTGATTTCATGCAAAATGATCGAAGGGTTGATCCCTGGCATTTCTTCATAGCTCTAGGCGAAAATGTCACAGAATTATGTAAACAAGGCAGTGTAAGTTTCAATCTCTTCAGTTGAACAGTTTGCACCTAGTGTTGGTGTCCAGGTATGAATGATTTAGTCACCCTTTTCCTACATTAATTATCAATCCGGGTGCCTATCCTTTCAAGGAAACACACAAGGTATATGCAAGGGCAAGAATACAATTCGTTCTGGACAAGGGTTCATGATTAAAATTCAAAGCATTATTGTCAAACTGGATTAACTACAACTTTCGAAAAGTAATCATAAGAATCACACACTGTAACAACAAGCATAAACTGATAAATAACACACACTGTAACAGCAAGCATAAACTGATAAATAACACACACTGTAACAGCAAGCATAAACTGATAAATAACACACACTGTAACAACAAGCATAAACTGATAAATAATACACACAGGAAGACGCAGCGCCTTATCATAAGAGCGGGCCCAGCTCTCTGATCAGGGTTGTGTTAGTCACAGTGAAGATGAAGACAGCAAAATAGATAGTGTTTTATAAATCTGAAAAGGGTTATTACAATCTCAATGGAGACATCCCCAATTATAGGAATAAACTATCTTTTATACATGGAGAGGGAGAACAACCTCTTTCCCCAAAACATGGTAACCGTATCCCCAAAGATATACATTAGTTGGAACGGCACCAATACCAAATAAACAAAATCAATGAGATACCCAAAATGGTTTAGGGATCTGGGACTCCAGCTGCGCGGCCTCCTTATGGCTTGGTTGTTGTTGTGAATAGAAGATCTGCTACGGGATGAAGCCTTGGTCCTGTTCTCCAGAAGCTGCGGTCAAACCTTCATTTTAGTGCTGCAAATAAGCAAAACTCCGCAACTTTATTCATTAATAAAATATTCCAAAAGACAAGGTAGGGGTATTTACCTCACAGGTTTAGCATAGTAAACATGGGTAAATAAGTGCAAAAAGGTCAAAAATGTAATGGAAATGCAGCAAAAAGATAGCCTAATTTGGTGCCCAACATCTCCCCCCAACTAGCCTTCTTCATGCCCTAATGCAGTTCACTGCCTCCGCAGGTCTGGATTTCACTGACTGTTGGCTTCTTGAAAATGGGCGAGATCATATTCTTCGGCCATATCTATCCTTGGAACTTTAAAACCATCTGAAAGGTGGACTTCTTCCCACCAATCTTTCGGAACGATATATGCTGGAGTGTAATCTTCTACCGGCAACCAAATAGTGAGAAACTGAAACTGGAGTCCCATCCATCAGACCCCACTTGTTCGGACACATGCCACATATCTGGGCACCCTGGGGAGCACTCGTGCAAAATTTGGTGCCCCAAAAGGTTCCTCGTTCCGGATAGTTGTAGGTGCCATCATCCACCTTTTCTTACATCAATCAAGGGCCTCTTCATTAAATGTGACTATTTTCTTAACACAAAGATCAAGGCACCAATTTTGTGTCCTCAACATTCTGTCTTTATTCGCCTCAATTCCCAAAAATATGTTGTGTTTAGTGAACATGGTGACTGACCTCTTAGGTTCTCCTCTTACCATAAATGGATTTGTAACCTGATTAGATTCAAATGTGTTAAAATCCTTCTGCCAGTTGATCTGGTTGAAAGTGTAAGAGGTGAGGGCCCTTAAATGAATGTCTCCCACATATGGGACTGGATTGAATTCTTTGTCCAGGCGCAGCAGATACCCATGCAGGTAAAATTCACACATCAAATGCTAAGTTGGAACATCGTGGTGCCTCATTATTCGGAGGAATTGTACACCATTTTCTATTTTATAACTAATCTCGTTTTTTATGCTCTCCATGAAAAATAAAAGAAAACGTTCATGTAAGAATAAAGAATAACAAGAAGCAGGGGGGTGACATGCCATCACCTCTTACGCCAAATTAAACATCTGCTTCTTATCATTTTTCATCTTTGCCACTTGCTTTTCCAGCTGCTCCATCTTGAGCTGCTACTTCACATGCCTTAGTCTCATGATGTCTATATGCTCCACATATTCAAAAATGGTTGTGGAGGCTCGTTCCTAAGTTCTTCTGACGTCGTTTTGATACTGAGCTGTAGTAGATTTCCAAGTCTATACTTCGACCATTAAGGCATGCTCACGGTCTTCAAACAATCGCTCAACCGAGTCTGTTTGAGTAGCAACAGAGGTTATGGCTACCTGTTCCGTCTGAGTCTCTGTTTCTACTCCTATGGCCTTGGACTTTCTAGCTTGCTGCTTGTATTCCTTCATCTGCTCCTGCATTTTGTGTACCTATTTCCTTAGTTTCCTGACCTCCATCTTAAGCCGCATTGTCTCCTTAAATTGTAGTTGATGTTTTTGTTTGACTGGGAGTCTTTTGACCTTCTCACCTGGCTCTTCCATTGGCTCATTCATCGGGACCACTTCACTTTGTCCCTCCTCTTTACCTATAGCTATTTCCTCTTGTTGTGCGCTCACTGCAACCAGTGGTTCCCTTGCGAGATTCTCTTCTGCTAATGTGTCTGCTTGAGTATCATCCACCCCACACGGTTGTGGCTTTTGTGATAGAATTGAGGGAATGGAGAGATCTTCTTCTGTGAGTTTTCCTTGCTCCTCTTGGAATAAAGGAGAAAAAGGAGAACTGGTAGGGATCTTCAATATCCGGTCTCGAGGTTGATGCTGGTTCTTGTGGTTCAGCGCCAACCTCACACCCTAGTTCTCCCAGCACTTCTTCCATGAGCTCTATGGTCGGGGTGGTCATGACCTCTTCTTCGTTCTGGTTATCCTCCTCCAACGACTCCATGGTGACAGGAGGTTCCTGTGGAGTACCCTCGGTCGCAATATCGACCAATTCACCCGCTCCTGTCTGTTGTGACCCTGCTTCTATGGTTTTCATGCTATCAAATTGCTCTGCTAGTTCCACAGGCGAGGTTGGTTCTTGTGGGACAGCCTCGGCCATGGTACTAGTGGGCCTTTCTGTGTCAACTTCCGTATCTTCCATTGGTTCCATGGTTTCGGCTTGCTCTTGGGGAGCAGCCTCTTCTTCAAATGCTTCAGCTTCCATCTCCATCTCTTCCGGTTCCTCCTGGTCAACATAGTCATCTTCTTCTTCATTTTCCTCCTCCGTAGCTTCTGGTTCATCTTCCCTAGCAGCCACAACAACTGCTACTTCTTCCTCTGTGGAATCCTGAAACAGTTCCCACGGGATCGAGATTCATCTAATGGAATTCATTACTAACAGCTGAACCAGCCCATGGTGGGTGATGACCGCCAATACCTATCGCGACTCCTGAGCCGAATGTGCCATTAGGTGAAGCCTTCTCAATAAGAAATAAGGCGCATTCAGTGAAAAAGCCTCTGCTTGGGGAAATCGCAGGTGAGTTAGTATTCGGAGATGGTATTTGAATATGGTGGAGTATCTCCCCTCGCAAGTCATATATCTCATGACAAACTCTGCTACTTCTTTCCATGGATGCGGCAGTGAATTTCGGTCATATCCTCGACCCTTCTGCACGATGCTTTCTCCTGCCTGTAAAAAGGCTTCGGGAAACTCTGAAAGGACAGACCTTCTTGAAAACCATCGTTGTCCATTTTTAGGGAGTCCACTGACTTCTGTGATGGTTTCCTCTGTCACAGGAATTTCAATTCCGTGGACCCGAGAGCTTCCTTCTCTCAAGTTGAGTGCAAATTATGTTGCAATTTCTTCGTTCGACCCTTTCAACCTATCAAAGTAAACATTCCAGCCCGCGTTCTCAAAAACCTGCCATACCTCCTGATTGTTCCAAACTCTCTTTGTATCTTCGGGTTCATGCCGCATAGATCATCCACCCATTGTTGCAGAGGCGGAGTCATCACGACGAATGAAGTTAGCTGGTACGTGAAAATGACAGGGTTCCAAACCGTTGGAAACTGAAATAACGTCATATCGCTTTTGGGGACGAGGGATGAAATAGTGCTGGTATGTTCGGAAATGATGACAGATTGTGGTGGTACTATCAAAATTTTAATGCAATGTGTTGGGGAGGTGACTGATTATGACTCTGTGCGTACAAGTACGCATTTCAACATATCAAGTTATGTTTATAGAGTGCCGAAATCATTGGATTCTGTTTGGTGAGGATTGTGTGTCATAAATGATTTTTCATGGTATGTCGTCGTTTATTATGACGGTCCCCCCCCCCAACTTAATTACAGCCATCCACGACACGTTTTGATGTCTTTTTTGGAATATTTTAATTAAATCCATAAAAGTCGGCGAAGACATACCTAGGGACCTACCTTATGGTGGAGCAGCAGAAAAAGGTCTAATGGAGTAACAGAAACAGGGCGTAACGACAGCAAAGAGTAATAGCAATAGTGAGAAACAACAACAGTGGAGTAGTTGTAGTTGCAGAGTAACGATACCGGCAGAGTAACGGCAGTTGCGGAGTAACAACACCGACAGAGATCTGACAGTTGTGGAGTAACGACACCGGTGGAGTAACAGCAGTTGTGGAGTAACAACACTGGCAGAGTAACGACAATTGCGGAGTAACAACATTGACGAAGTAACGATAGTTGCGGAGTAACGGCACCGACAGAGTAACGACATTTGCATAGTAACAACACTTAGTGAAGTAATCAATACACACCAGTGGAGTAACAACAACGCCTTTATAGCAACACTGGTGGAGTAACAACGTCGGGTGTTACATTTCTCCTGGCCATATTCCTTTGTTATTCCTGCAAAATACAAACAAGTAAGAAATAACAATATTTGTTTATTTATTTATTTTATTTTTTTTAAGGCAGAGTGATAGTGTCCTTCATTCCAACAACCATTAAATTAGATGAGTCAGAAAGGTGTTTGACAAAGGAATTTCTAGAGGTTGGACGGTGGTATAGTTTTAGATGGTGTCCGTTTACTAAGAACGAGGTATGATTCTCATCTATTGTAACTAATCTAACCGTTCCATTGTCGAACACTTCGTCCACTTGATATGGCCCCATCCAGCGAGTGCGAAGCTTGCCTTTGAAATCCTTAAATCGGGAATCGTAAAGTAATGCCCAATCTCCCACATGAAACACCTTACTTTTGATAAATTTATCATGCCATTTCATTCTCTGTTGTTGAACAGCAGTGGTCTTCTGGATAGCTACTAACTGAATCTCGTCCAACTCATTCAGTTGTTCCAGTTGGTGTTTCTCTGCTTCTAATGGGTCTAGGCCTACTTACAGATTTGTCCTGAGTGTACTGATCTCAAATTCCACTGGAAACAAGGGGACTTTCCCATAGACTAATTCAAATGGAGAAAACCCAGTTGTGTTTTGCCATGTTGTTCTGTATGCCCATAAATCTTATGAAATTTTATGTGCCCAGTCCCAACGATGACTTGCTACTGTCTTTGTCTAGATATTTTCCAATACCTTGTTTGTGCTTTCTACTTGCCCATTCACCTGGGGGTGATAGGGGGTTGTCACTCTATGTTTGGCTCCATATTTCTACATCAGCTTTCCTATCATGTGATATGTGAACTGTGATCCTCCATGTGACACAATTTCCCTTGGAGTACCGTATCGGTCAAAGATTTCTTCAAAAAGAAAGTCTACCACTACTTGTTTTGTTGCTCTTGTGACTGCTCTGGCTTCCACCCATTTAGTTACATAATCAGTGCAGACCAGGATGTAATCTTTCTGATGAGAAGGTGGGTTGAAGGGTCCAACAAAATCAATGGCCCATTTCTCAAATGGTTCAAGGACTATCTGGGGCTGTAGAGGCATTTCATCTGCTTTCCCAGGTTGTCCCATCCGTTGGCATCTATCACACCTTTGGACATAATCCCAGGCATCACGAAGATGGAGGGCCAGTAATATCCCATTTGTAGCACTTTGTGACCTGTTCTTTTATCTACAAAATGTCCTCCACAGGGTCCATCATGTGCAACCTTCAGTATTTCATAGATATTATCTTCTGCCACACAACGTCAAATCTGTTGGTCAGCCCCTATATGAAAGAGATATCTCACCATCCATGAATATCGGGTACTCTGGTGAATAATCTTCCTTTTCTATTTATATGAAAGATGACGAGGCACCTTCCCTGAAGCAAGATAATTAGCAATATCTGCATACCACGAAGTGTTAGTAGATACTGCAAAAAGATGTTCATTTGGAAAATTATCTTCAATTGGTGTATTCATACCCTCATGTTCCATCCTAGATAAGAAATATGCAACCACATTGTCCTTCCCTGGTTTATCTACTATAGTAATATAAAATTCTTGTAGTAGCAAGAGCCATCTTGTGATACAACAAGGGGTAACAGGTTTATTCATTAAATACCTGATAGCTGCATGATCAATATGCAAAAAGGTAGGATACCCGGTAATGTAATGTTGGAATTTATTGATGGTGTAAATGACAGTAAGGAACTCTTTCTCAGTCACTATGTAGTTTAATTCAGCAGGAGCCAAATTCTTACTAACATAGTAAACTGCGTATGGTATTTTGTCCTCTTGATGTCCTAATACTGCGCCAACCATTGTTTGGGAAGCATCTGTATGAATATGGAAAGGTAATGCCCAGTCCGACTCTCTAAGGATCGGAGCGCTACAAACCAATTCCTTAATTCTCATAAAGGTTGCATCACAGTCCTCTGTCCACACAAAATCTGAATCTTTTGTTAGCAATTGAAAAAGTGGATGTGCTACTTTAGCAAATTTTTTTATAAAATGCCTGTAATAACCAGCACAACCAATAAAAGTGCGTACCTGTGTGGGCGTTTTGGGTGTTGGGAAATGTTGAATTACCTTTGTCTTTGCTGGGTCCATCTGGATTCCTTCAACTGAGAGAAAATGTCCCAAAACAATTCCCTCGTCCATCATCATATGGCATTTTTCCATACTCAGCGAGACACGTGCTTGTATACACCTTTCGAGAACTTTTTCTAAATTTTTCAGCCCTTCAAGAAATGAATCCCCATATGGAGTAAATTCATCCATGTAGATTTCAACATTGTCATCTATCAAATCAGAGAAGATTCCCAAAATTACCCTCTGGAATGTTGCAAGAGCATTACACAGGCCAAAAGGAAGGACCCGGTATGTGAATGTTCTCCAGGGGCATGTGAAAGTGGTTTTGTCCTGATCTTCAGGAGCTATCTGGATCTGGTTATATCCACTAAACGCATCTAGAAAAGAAAAAAAAAATTTGCCAGCCAATGTGTCCAGAACTTGATCAATAAATGGCAAAGGAAAATGATCTTTCTATNGATAATCCACGCATATTCACCATTTACCATTTTTCTTAGGGGCCATTAATAATGGGGAGACCCATTGTCTATCTGAGATGGGGTAAATAAAACCTACGTGTAGTAATTTCTGAAGTTCTTCTTTCACAACATTTTTCAATGCGGGGTTCATCCTTCTCTGAGGTTGTCTCACAGGATGACAATCCTCCTTAATGTATATATGATGGGTACATGAATTAGAAGGGATCCCTTTCATATCTGCATAATCCCAGGCGAAGGCCTCTTTGTGTTTCCGAAGGACATCCACAAGTTGCTTCTTCTAGGATTTTGACAGGGTTGGATTAATATTCAGGGTTTTTCCCGGTTCTAGTTCTATTGGGACACTTTCATTGGTTGCATCAACATGTAGCTCCTTTGATCCTTCTTTTGTTTCAATTGTTTCCTGAGTCTCATAGATTAGGATAGATTCTAGGAATTGTTTATTTGTTTCAGGAACAGAGCAAGGATCATCCATAAAGGAGGTGATTACATCATCTTCTGCTTCTATTTTCAACTGAAGGGCTTGTCCAATAGTGAGAACTGGCCTCAATTCCTCATTTTCTGTTTCAGACTCTTTCCTATATAAAATTTTCTTGCTTCCTGCTGATTTTATGGATAGGTTTGGTTCTGCAGGTGGGTATAACACTAATTTCTTAATGTTGTGCCCATTGGAAATAACCATGTGCCCTGATCGGCACCCAATGTAAGCATCTATAGTAGCCAGCCATGGTCTACCCAAAATCAAAGGATGGCCACCCACTGAAGATTGCATCTATAAGACCAGGAAATCTATGGGATAGTGCCATGAATCTACTGAAATTGTTACATCTTCCAACTTTCCTACAGGTTTGACTGTGGATCGGTCTGCCAATTCCAATACTGTAGGTGTATGTTTAAGGTTACAAGACCTAATGCATGCATATTTTTAGTGGTGATAACATTGATGGCAGTAGCTAGGTCTACCAACACATTCGGAATCTATACCCCATTAATTTGTACTGTCAGAATTGGGTTCCCCGGATCTCCATACTTTTCAGGCATTGACTTTCCCGTCATGAAATCTGATAATTTTCCCATAACATGAATGGTAAGGGGGTCTTTGGATTTCTTTGCAGGTTTCTTTGAACAATATTCCCTAAGAGTCTTTGCATATATTGGCACAGCCTTCATAGCTTGTAACAAGGGAATTTTAACAAATAAGTTCTGCAATTCTCCTAATAAATCAAATTCAGCTTGAGGGCTTGATTTACTCAAAGTTAGTCTCTCTGGGTAAGGTGTTTCAGATTGATGTTGTTTTGCAGGAGGTGCCTAGTTTCTATCAGTTTGTTTTGGCTCTTTATTAATTGGTTCTGATTCCTTACCTTCACTATTGAGTTGTTCAATGGTAACTGGAAAAGGTTGAACATTAACTGTCCGCCCTGATCGTAGATTCATTTCATACAACTCTACAGTGGAAATGCTATATGAAGGTAGGTTCAGAATGTCATTTTGATGAGCTCCCTTTCTATTAGGATTCGGATCAGGTTGGATTGGGAGCTAAGGATGGGCAGGTTGATTACCCGGAGGCACATTAGAGGGAATTTGGAGTTGTTGTTGTGGAATCGATTGAGGAAACTGCCCAGGAGGAGATCCTCTCCAAGTTGGAGCCCATGGGGAGCTTGAACTGGCTTGAGGGTTCCACTGTTGCCACGATGGAAACTGGTATTGTGGCCACATGGAAGGATAGGGCGTGGACTGAGGATTCATATTAGAATTATTGAAATACTAAGATGGATCTGAGTACATACCTTGATTTCCCATTGGTGGTCGAGGTTTCCATGGCTTTCTAGACCCCATGATGTACAGTTGCTCCATGTCTTTCCCCGTTCCTTGAAATACTGCTTTTAGGCCTGACAGGGAGGGGCATGATCTTGTTGCATGATTCAGCTCGCAGATTGCACATTCCTCTATGGAGTTCAGTGGGCATTCCCTCTCTGGATGCTTCTTTCTACATGTCGGTCAGAATATCGCCATAGTCCTGTCCAATTCCAGCTGCTTCTGTTTTACTTGCAGCGTATCCATCTGTGTTGATAGGGTGCTGAGGATATCCGTCCTCAGATTGTCTAGTAGGTTTTTGATTTCTTCTTTCGTATCACCTCCACCAGACCCTTTTACTGAGTGAATTCATTGTCTGTTTATTACAATCCCCCTTGAGCACTGAATGCATAATTCGCAGATACCTTCGAAGCTTTCCTTAGAGATGTCTCCCTTTCCCACAATGTTCAATAGTTCCATTGAGTCCTCATGGAAAGATCGGAGGAGGATAATTTTTAGAATTTCCTTATCCAGGTCAGAGTGACCCGACCTCTGTAAGGTGTACTTGAATCGTTCCACACAATCTTCCAAAATCTCATCTTCTTTTTGTGTGAACTTGAAAAGTTCTTCCTTAATGTTCCGGGATTTACAGTAATCCTGGTATTTTTCCAAAAAAGTTGTCTGCATATCATCCCATGTGGAAATAGAGCTTCCTCCAAGGCCCATGAACAATCGCAGAGCCGTTCCTTTTAATGTAGAAGGAAAAAATTTTAACTTTTGGGCCTCCATCATGTAGTCATACCCTCAGCACACTATGTCAAATTCGAATAGAAATGTGTCGGAATCTTCTGAAACAAGCCCATGAAAGTTTGGTAAGGCTGCTAATGGAATAGGCTTTGTGGGTGCACCAACTCCTAGATCTCCAATTGGAAACTCGATAGTGGAGGTTGTGGGAGCCATAAATATCTTCCAATAACCTCTGGGTATTTCACCAGGCTCTATAGGAGATGGTTGAGGCTTCCTTACCCCTTGGATCCGAGTTGCTTTAGCAACACTTCCCCGGTCCCTTGGTGATGCAAATACTCCTTCGATCCCTTCTCCTGCATTCTAATGACTTGATCCCTCGGCTACAACCTCCTCTCTCTTGTTGGAGTGGTCTGACTCTGTCGAGGTTCTTCTTGCAAGCTCTTCCCCCTCTGTTACCAACATAAGATTTCCTTGGTCAAGTATGCTACTAGACGTTTCTTCAACTGTTGGAGGAACCTATTGTGTCGTATCACCCAATAATTTTGTAGACAGCACTGGTTGATCTATTGATTGTCCCTCAGAATTCACTCTTCATACCCTTGGTCTCACGGCTGCACGAGATGATGTTTTTGATTCATCCTTTTCTATAATCTGCTAGATGTAGGTCTTTCTTCCCAAATCTGGTCCTCCCTTCTCTGGGGCTTTCCCTCTGCCCCCGTTATTCAGTTCTTTGTTCATACAAGTGTTGGTATGATGGAGGGTCTTAGCATGAACCCACAATTCTTTAGTCTTGAAGTAAGGTGTCAAAGGATCATTCCTTCCCCAAGACAAAATATCTTACGAAAAAGAAAGGCAGCTAAAAAAAAAAAAGAGTCTAAGGTTTAGGGCCCAGAGTAGGGCATCAAAGGACTCTCCCTCCCCTAGACAAGAATAAACACACCACGAAAAGACCTGATACTTTTCAAATCTGAAGCAAGGCGTCAAAAGACTCCTCCCTCCCCAGGGTAAAAGCTATGGTTTCCAAAAAAACACAAGGGTTTGAAAGAAATAAATCTAACTC
>JASDQU010298525.1:0-11933 GCA_032191745.1 Picea mariana
AAAGTCTAATTTTAACTTTTCAATGAATGATATGTGTATAAAAACAGTGCAATTTTCAATTTCAATTCTGCAATTCAGAAGTAAAATGACATCTTTCACAAAATGCACTAATCTAATGATAAATATTTAGAAGACAAAAATGCCAAGCAATGTAAAATGCCTATTTTTTTTGTATTTTCAATATATTAAAAAGAAAATGCATGGACTGATAAACAACCTGATATATAAATTATATTGTGTATAAATGGAAAAACTTAAGCAGAATACCATGCAGCCAAGAAAACAACCCAAAGTTCAAGGACAAATGAAAAATGAAAAACAATGAGAAAGACTCCACCCAAAAATTCAACTCCAAACAGGTTTCCCGTCAACCCATAGAATCTTAACAGGCACTACAGAGACCTAAAAAGGCTCAACAACTACCAAACTTCACCTAGAAATCACAAAACCAAGAAAAGATGCAAGGAAAAGTGGTATATGCAACTGTTCAGGAAAACAATGCGTATATATGCAACTGTCAAGTCAAAAGGCACATAGAGGCTTGAAAACAAGGCCAGGTAAGGGGAAAAGGTTGAAAACTCAGACCTAGAGTGAACAGATTCTGTCAAGCAGTGATACGACAAGAAACACAAAGGAAAAAGAGCAATGCAGGGAGAAAAAGTACTTCAACCCTTAGAAAAAAGATCTCTCCCCAATGGAGTTTCCAATTCTGTTATGAGGGAAAAAATCTCTATGGCCAGGGTAAACCACAACAAACATGTTGGACTGCAGAAAACAACTCAATTCCAACATATTCTATATAAACCAATGTGCTAGCAAGATAAGAAAGAGACCTACCTCGATCCAATGTTTGATGATGTTCCATCGTTTAGCACTTTGACCCAAAGATTTTAACCTGCAACAAGTTCTCAACAAACAAGCAGAGAAATTATATAGTGATAATATAAAGGGGTTAGCACATTAGATAGCATAATCCATTAATAAAAATTACAAACATGCTCATGGATAATAATCATATATTTTCATGATACCAATTGTACAGGAAAGGAGTATTTCTATTAATAAATGATCAATAGAAGTGATAACATTATAGACTTCTGTGTCGGCACGGTTCGGAACCAAGAAACCAAGTTCCTTCCAAATGAGCCTCCACCAAAGGAAAGCTCATAGAAAAGGGACAATGAGGTTCTCTCAACAATAGGGAAAGAGCTTGGGGGCTAAACACTGTGTTCATACTTGAGGGACAAAGCGATGCAGACTCAATATGAAGTAATTTCTCCAGGGTAACTTTGCTCTCAAAGTTGAATTATTTCTCCTCTTTCTCAAAATCTCAAAATTGTTCTCTTATAGCCTTCAAACTACAACTGAAGGGCCGAGTCAGAATGTTTTCAGTATATGGAAGGCCAAGGATCATAGATCTTCTGTCGTGACTTGGAAACCCAACTTGATTTTTGTATTTTCTAGCACAAATCCCAATGTACACTAGTTGTAGTGGAGCAGTCTGCGTACACACATGTTGTATAGTAGATAGGGCACGTGTATGTGGAAAAATCTGTATTTTTAGCTCTGGATTCATCAAAAAGGGATGACAAGTCTGCATGGGGAAATGGAAAAAGGCCCTCTGTGCAAGATACCAATGGTGAGACAAATATTGCTATAAAATATTCCCCCTAATGTGTGAGATCAGAGGAGTATTTGCGATGGCCGAAATACATTATAAATAACCCAGAAGTGGAGTGTTGTAAACCCATCTGGAAAGACTAGTTTCTCATTACATTCTTTATTGACTTTACATACATGGCTGCCAATAGAATACAATGCAGATCCATGTGGAAAATATACCAAATAAGTGTCTGTGGCCATGAATAGGAAAATACAAATGCGGTTTTATGCCAAAAGTTGTCATAATCACGAATAAGGCCCAATAGAACTAGTCTCAAAACCAATCTAAAGATATCTGTATACAATGGAGTATAATTTGTTGTCCCATGATTACTGAAGTCAAATAGGTGCTAGTCCAATGGAAAGGAAGCAACAACTCAGGAAAGCTGTGGCCACATAGTGATGTCTTCAAGACTTCTACACATCCGCCAAAGGTGCAAGTCTACATCATGTGAATAAAGGAGTTGAGGTCTAACACAATGAGACATCGTTTGATTGCCAACCATTGAGGTATACTGTGAACAAACACGAGATAACCTACCAATAATGAAAGTAGGTATCAAGGCACCGATAACATTCCTACAAGTGTGAATAAAGGAGTCAGTGTCGAACACCTAAGGAATCCATTGATCAAGAGACATTGATGTATTCCCATCTATCAATGGCGAGAGATCCTGCCACTAATGAATGCAAGTCTCAAGGTACTCATAAAAATATAGGCCCCATATCCAAAATAAATGAGCTGAATTCGATGGAAAGAGGCCCGCTAAAAGGAGAGCATTAATGCATCTCTCATCAGTCAACACGAGGAACAAAGCAAGAGCTTCTCAATTTGGTGGAGATCAGGCGAAGAACATGTTCATAAACTAACGAACCTGTGCATATTTCATGTATGCCAAATGCAAGCGGCACACAAAAAAGACCCTATTAATAGTAGCCAATGATGAAAACTATTGACAAAGGAGAGGAAACCACCAATAAGGCTAATGGAATCCAAGATACTACACGAATCCCAAAATGTGAATAGATGTCTTTCCATCGAGCACAAGGGAAAGCACCCAGTCAATGACCAATGATGAAATGTCGACTGTTGGGTTCAAGGTGACCTACCAATGATGAAAATAAGGCTAGGGTGCATGATAAGACCATAGTATAATGTGATTTTGTGACAAATTGAGGGTATGGCTGACATGTAAATTCAAGAGTTCCGAGGAATGGCCGACACAGGTTGATAGACTTCCTTTGAACAATAGCATGAGACATATGGTATACTCCGGCAGCATAGACTCAATGATGTAACTATTAGATGCAGGAGGCATCAATAATGTTCTCTATAGGGACTGGAAGAGTAACCAGTCGGTAGAGAAAACTCTTGAAATGAGATAAGCTTCCTAAGGCCATGCTAAACCCAAAATTATGATGACACAAGGACTCAATAAATTTGTGCTCTATTCAAAGGCAACATGATTGCTTCCAAATATAATATAGTACTCCCTTCCCACCCGTCTTTTTTTTGTTTTTTCATAACAAATGAATGCTATGATATAGAGGAGGAAACGAGTGTCGCAAGTAAGAAAAACTAGTTCTAGTAGTGGAACGTACCTATGCTCAATGCAAGGAAATGCATGCGAGAGATGGACACTCAGGGTGATGTTCCCTCCAGGGTAAAGGGTGTCAAATTGCGAAGGATATAAACAAGCCTCTGCTTGGTTGAGGATGCAAAAGTTGCTTAGGCAATGGTTTATAACGCAAAGCAAGAACCGACTAAAGGCTCAATATTGCAAGAGAGGGCATGAGATGCAATCACAACTTAACGCCAAAAAAATGTCACTTTTTATGTATTTTAGTCTACTTGGTGTGAAAAAGGGATAAACTTGTGCCAAATAGACATCTTTTCAAATCCAATTTACGAGTGTGAAAAAGACAAGGTCACTCGATGATCTTTTCTATTTTTGTTAAAGAGTCGAAAAATAGCTTAACTAAGAATCATGAACTTTCAAATCCAATTTAACGAGCATGAAAGGTTCAAATCACTCAACAATATTTTCGAATTTTAGACGAGTCAGAAAATATCTTAACTAAGACTCATTGATGTTGTTCTAATCAACATGTAAAGGGTGAGGCCAAGGCTCTCGTACCGATCTTCTGTGGAAGGTCAGTATCTTACGGATAGCTGACAAAAGCTTGGGAAAACCCAAATCTCTCCAATTTGAGGAGGAGAAAGTGATAACGAAGTATATAGTCTCCGCGATGGTTTGAATAATGTATCTTATTGGAAAAGACATAGTGTTTGCACAGGGGTAGACCCAGGTTTCATCGCTACAATATCGCACCAACAAAACCCTAACTACTGACCCTTTTGGAAACACCTGCGAAGAAGATGAAGTGTCACCTGAGGTAGAGACAAGGGTGGTTGCAGGAATCCAGTGTCTATAACCTTAGCTGGGACACAAATATATGATTGTAACACCTCAACATAGCACTTAGAAGTTAGAGTTCATTAATATTCAGCCTTAGTTTACAACACAGCTAAACCCTAACAACATATCAGTGCAGTATTTATACATATCCAATAGATTTAAGTAATAAGTATACCAACATAGATCATATCTAGCATTTATTCATTTTATTCATCACTAAGCTACCATATTATATCCTTCTAATCATACATCATTGCACTAAGCATTCAATCACATAGACAAGAGAACAACCATAAAGCGCGTAACAACCACAATGCAGGATATACATGGTTCACCCCCACCCCGGGGATACATCCACCAAGTATTCTTATTTATTTATTTCTTTTAATATTCTACATGCATAGAGCCATGATATCTTACTTCGCAAAGGACAAGAGATCTGCACACCTCGCTAGATCCTCCTTCCCTGAACTACAGCACAAAGCCTTCCACAGTCTCTTACAATCACTTGCACTTAGCTCATCAAGTATCACACAGTATGCACAAAGCAATTACAATTACCACTTGCACTTAGCAATTATCACTTAGCACTTATCATCACATACTTGTCCCTCCTTCGATCACATAGATCGAACTACTTCCTACATCGCCTAGATTTCTATTTATACATTTCAAAATGGGCCTAAACATCGGTAAACCCATGGGCTGACATCCCCATTACTGTTACATAAGCCAAAACCCAAAAATCCCTAAAAAAGGGTAGAGATTCCACAATCTTTGCTTTGACTTGTGCTTCGTCTTTGATAGCCCGTCGAAGTCCCAAAAGTAGCTCAAACATGACCAAGGATCCTTAAAACTTGTTCAAGGTCCAACACATAGGTGGGGGTATGGGATGCTCTATCAGGTCATCCCAATTGAATGGAACCTCATCAGGACTTGGAGGGAGAGAATTCAGGGGAAGAATAAATCTCTCTCATTCAAAAAGAGAAGGATCTAACATGTTGATGGCATGACTGAAGGATGTATCATTCTCTATATGGATAGTGGGATTGACCAAATATTGCACTGGTATGACCACCTCTTCAGATCATGGCTGAAGAGGATGCATGGTGATAGGTATAGGATACACATCATCCTTGATAATGGGGGTGAGGTCAAGAGAAGGTAGCACCATGTCGCTCAAAGGAGGAACAGGGTGCAGGGAAACTAAAGATGTATCAGAATCTAAAGGACTCTTGGGATATATCCATGATCCTGGTATCTTGGTAGTAGTTGAACACAAATGAGTAAGGTGACTTCCTTCACAAGTCCTACAAATGAATTTAGGCTTACGTCTGAGACGTATAGGCTTCTAGATTCCCCTAGCGTTTTTTATAATGGTTGGTAACACGCTCTCGTCATGACTGGCAGCGGTAAGAGAGTCTTCTTCTATATGATGAATAGAGATTGGAGATGTGACATGACTATGATTCGAGGTGAATAGGATGGTGCCCCCAACATAATTTCCAGAGGTTAGGTGCGAGTTGTCGACATAATTTGTAGAAAATGTTGACCCATATCCGACATGACTGGAAGAGGTTGGTGATGGAGCACCAGTATGACTAACAGTGACTAGGCTAGTGGTAGATTGTGGCATTTGATGCCAAGGTCCAAGGAAATATTGGTTTTGAAATATTGCAGGCTAGGAAGGATCCTGGTGTATCTCCTGTCCCTGCTCAGAAAGGCGGTGGCCTATGCCAAAATGGTCTGAAGAGGGTTGGATGGGCATCATCATAGAGGTCTACGAAGAGACGAAGGTAGGATAAGAATTATTAGAGTGATGATATATGTTTCCCCCTTATGAAGGGGTCCCATAAAGAGGGTATCCCAAACTATAAAATTGATTCTCCCCATATGAAATAACTGGGGGTACTTGAGGACCTATCATGGAAAAAGTGTTCAAAGGAACCGACATGGCATAGGAAAGACACATGGATGGGGAGTAATAAGTGGGATAAGCACCCATCTAAGCAATGGATCCTAAAATATCATAGCTACCGTTGGATCCATAACGAGGAAGGTTCCAACCTCCCACGGGGACACAACTCATATTAAATGAGGAAGTAAGCATCAGATCCATGGTGCCCCCGGATCCAATGCTAGGATTCATATACATGTGCTAGGGAGAGGATTGCATGGGTGAAGGATTATCAATAGAAAAATGTCTAGAGACCCAAGGAGTAGACTGAGTGTTATAGTTATGTATACCATTGTGAAAAGAGGAAGGATCCGTCCCCATGAAATGAGTAGGCATCATGGGATGGGTAGCAGTAAATGAGGGAGCAAAAGAAACTCCACTATATATGATGATGAAACCCAAAAGAGACTCCTAATGCCAACTAATAGTCAAATAGCATCCCAAAATTCAAACGGCCAATATGCATGCAAACGGGCTAAAGTGGCTGAGTGGCCTCCCTCGCTAAAGAAGGTATGCCTCGTCCAAGAGGGACTTGAGACTCCCCGCTAAATTTTGGAGGTAACAGAATCATTTATAGGGTCCCATGTGGGCTTAACAACCAATCGTTCAGATCCCCCCAGAGTGGTAATCTTTCATAAAGGTTGTGTGTTGTCTGACCCCTATCTGACCCAAGGTACAAGGAGAATAACCCCTGCAAGTAACCTATGAGATACCTAAGTCAAGCAATTAATAAACCACTATATAATCGATGCACATGTGAGTATTCATAAGTCTGGATTACCATATGGGAAGGGTATAAAAGCCCAAAACCTTGAAAGCACCACCTCTCACAGAGGTATGGGTACTAGCAAGATCCCCAAATATGAATAAATCCACAGAAATATCTCTGACGCTAGGCGAGTATCCGTGGCTTATCCCTTCAACTAACTCCATGTGAACTCGTGATTAACTCCAGTGTGAGAGGAGCCTCCTGATCTTACGAATTATACAATGGACTTATCAACTCTCTATCTTAGATGCATATGTTTATTTAGTTTCCTTGGAGAATTTTACTCACAAAATCCTATTCCAAGGCACTAAATCCTAGACTAGTTTGTGCACCCTAAAAATAAAATCGTGACTAATCAATTTTAGTTTAAAGCATAAATTTTATTGGTCGTGATTACTCAAAAGGGTATGGAAGTGAAACTCATGATATTATGACTCTACAAGAAAATAAATATAAATATAATGCAAAGTCTAATTTAAACTTTTCAATGAATGATATGCGTATAAAAACAGTTCAATTTTCAATTTCAATTCTACAATTCATAAGTAAAATGCCATCTTTCACTAAATTCACTAATCTAATGATAAAGATTCAAAAGACAAAAATGACAAGCAATGTAAAATGCCTATTTTTTTTGTATTTTCAATATATTAAAAAGAAAATGCATGGAATGATAAGCAACCTGATATATAAATTCTATTGTGTATAAATGGAACAACTTAAGAAGAATACCAAGCAGACAAACAAACAACCCAGAGTTCAAGGACAAATCAAAAATGAAAACCAATGAGAAAGACTTCACCCAAAAATTCAACTCCAAACAGGTTTCCTGTCAACTGAGAGAATCTCAACAGGCACTACAGAGACCTAAGAAGGCTCAACAACTATCAAACCTCACCCAGTAATCACAAAACCAAGCAAACATGAGAGGAAAAGTGGTATACATGACTGTTCAGGAAAACAATGTGTATATATGTAGCTAACAGTGAGACAACACGCATGTATACGCGACTGTCTAGTCAATAGGTGTGTACAAGCTTGAAAACAAGGCCAAGGGAAAAAGGATGAAAAATCAGACCCAGAGTGAACAGAATCTATCAAGCAGTGATATGACAAGAAACACAAAGGAAAAAGAGCAATGCAAGGAGAAAAAGTACTTCAAACCTTAGAAAGAAGATCTCTCCCCAATGGATTCACCAATTCTGTTACTAGGGAAAAACTCTCTATGGCCAGGGTAAACCACAACAGGCAGGTATGACTGCAAAAAACAACTCAAGTCCAGCATATGCTATATAATCCAATGTGCTAGCAAGATAAGAAAGAGGCCTACCTCGATCCAACGTTTGATGATGTTCCACCGTTGAGAACTTTGACCCAAATCTTTATACCTGCAACAAGTTCTCAACAAACAAGTAGAGCAAGTATATAGTGATATTATAAAGGGGTTAGCACATTAGATAGAATAATCCATTAATAAACATTACAAACAGTCCCATGGATAATAATCATATATTTTCACGATACCAATTGGACGGGAAAGGAGTATTTCTATTAATAAATGATCAAAAAAAGTTATAACATTACAGACTTTCGTGTTGGCACAGTTCAGAACCAAGAAAATAAGTTCCTTCCAACTGGGCCTCCACCACTTCAGTCCTCCACCAAAGGAAATCTCATAGAAAAGAGACAATGAGGTTCTCTCAACAATAGGGAAAGAGCTTAGAAGTTGAACACTATGTTTAGACTTGAGGGACAAAGGGATGCAGACTCAATACGAAGTAATTTCTACAGAGTAACTTTGCTCTCAAAGTTGAATTCTTTCTCCTCTTTATACAAAGCTAGGAATTGTGCTCTTATATCCTTCAAAATGCAACTGAAGGGCTGAGTCAGAACGTTTCCAGTATATGGAAGACGAAGGATCAGAGATCTCCTGTCATGACTTGGAAACCCAACTTACTTTTTGTATTTTTTGGCACAAACCCCAATGTACACGGGTTGTAGTGGAGCAGCCTGCGTATACACATGTTGTATAGTAGATAGGACACGTATATGTGGAAAAATATGTATTTTTAGCTCTAGATTCATCAAAAAGGGATGACAAGTCTGCATAGGGAAATGGAAAAAGGCCCTCTGTGCAAGATAGCAATGGTGAGGCAAATCTTGCTATAACATACCCGCATCTTTTTTAATATTTTGGAAATCTTTTTGTTGTGGTGTAAATAAGTTGTACTGAGGACAATGCAAAAATAAGGGGAGGGGATTGTAACACCCCAAGGCCGAGCCCCTACTGAATTGTAATTATGTTTATACGTTGGTTAGCCAAGTGGTTAGAAGCTGAGAGACTTATGTGTTTATTAGGTTGGTGGGCCAGATGCTTAGGCCAATGAGCCTAATTTTGTATATGTAAATACTCACATCATTAATAAAAATAGACTACTTCGTGTAGACCGACCATGAAGAAGAGTTATGTGGGACTAAGCTCCACTAGGTAGGGTAAGGGAAGGAGGCTAAGTGTCTAGGCCTCGGGACTAAGCTATAGGACTTAACGCTAAGAGAATAATATTTTATTATTATCTCCCAAAGGCTATGGTTGAAATAAGCCGTGTTGTCCTAAGTTCCTGGGAGAAAGGGGAAAGAGTGCTAAGTGAAACTCATGCGGCTTCATGAAGACATGTGTCAACCTGGGCGCATGCATTTTATAGTTGAGAAAGCCATCTCATTGGGGGTTTGATTCCCACTTTGGCATGATTCCCATCCTTGCGTCTGGACCAGTTTCGAGTTTCCTCATGACCCTTATGATTCTTTGGAAGTCTGTCGCCTACCCGATTGACCAGGGATTCACGCATTTGTAACACCCTGTTTCCCCCAGCTTGTAAATATAACTAGACTGGGCAATAACTATGGAGAACTCATAAATTTGAATATGTGATGTAAATGGACCTTGAGGAAAAGGTCAATGAATGTGAATAACTTTTTTAATCTATTGCAAGACTGCTAAGAGGGGACGTGTAGAAAAGAGATCACGATGGTGGTGGAAGGCACCTGAAAAGGTGGCGTTAACTTCCACCAAGAATTAATACCGTATTTGGACTCCACTAGCCTGGAGAACCAAAAGCGGCTCACTGGCCCTGAATTAAATGTCTCGCAAGCTGGTAGGTAGATGGTTTAATGAGGGATGGGAGGTGAACCTCCCATCCATAGAGCCGTCAGACCTGATTAGCGCGAGGGTAATCGCGCCACACGCAACCTCGCAAGAGGATAAGGCGTGGGGTAGAAGCGATTGGGGGCAGACACAAGGGGAGAAATCTGGCATTACGCAGAGTGAGTGATAGCAGAGAGGAAGGATTGCAACCTTCTCTCCTGATCACTGGAAAACAGAGACGCAGTCTCACAACATCATGGTCTCATCTTGGGGGTGGCTAGTAGTAAATCAGTTGGGAGTCGCTAAGCCTATGGTTGGGTGGAAATGATCACCCCTCTCAGTAGTTGCTTGACCCTGGTGTTATCTCTGATAAGTGTTTTGCCTCTGGCATCTTGATATATATATATATATGCTTATTCTCATAATTATGCTCATAAGTTGTGAAACTATGAATGATTTTGTTATAAGAATGACTGTATGGTGTTTTGATCAGTACTAGTAGTTGTATATTTATATGAAAAGACTACGCATGATTTATGTCTTCATGAATTCGTTATTTGTGTGCGTACTGATCAAATTCAGACTTCACGTCTGGTTTTTGGGAGGACGACATCCTTACATACCTCAGGTAGTACCCTGAGTAAATCTCCCCATAGAAATACCTTCCTTGAAAAGCCCATCAAGAACCGGGAAGGCGGTTGTGAAGGCGTAAGGCCTTAGTANTTTCATCGGGGAATCCACGGTCACCCACGACCATTAGATTAGTAGAAGAAAGTAGGGCATTAAAGTGCCTTACCCCTTTGTTTTCTGTGTCTTTGTGGGCAGTGAGGAATTTGGGATCGTAGATCTCCAAGGTCCATGAGATTATCTGGACCGTGGATCTTTTCCACATCCAAGGAGTCGTGGAAGAATGCATGGGTAAGAACCAATCTGGCTCGTCAGATCTCGGCTGGAAAAACCTGACAGTCATTGGATCTATCCGGTTTTACCCGAGGGTTAACAACCCCCGTGAATCGGGAATCGTGGGATCGGGATTCCTGTTGACAAGAGTTCGGGACTGTCCATTATGGAAACCCTGGAGTAGATCTGAGCCATCCGATTAAAGGAGGCCACGTGTCGTAAGATCCCCATTTCAGGAAATCGGGAATCGTGAAATCAGGATTTTTGTTGACAAGAGATCGGGACCTTCCATTGTGGAAATCCCGGGATAGATCTAAGTTGTCTTATTGACGGAGGCCACATGTCGTAAGATCTCCCATTTCAGGAAATCGAGGATCGTGGAATTGGGAGTCCTGGTGACAAGGATCGAGACTCTCCAAGGTGGAAACTCCGGAGCAGTTGTGGGCCGTCCGATTTAAGGAGGTGACGTGTCGAGAGATTACCCATTTTAGGAAATCGAGAATCGGGGATTTGGGAGTCTTGTTGACAATAGGTCGGGCTCTCGCCTTGATAAATCTCAAAGGAAGAGAGGTTGTGGTCATATGGGAAGAGGTCATATCGACCAATGCTTAACCCAAGGGGCTAATCTCCAATCGAGGTTCGTTCAACACTTCGGTGTTTCGGCATTTGGGATACCGAAGGGACATGTTACCCCATTCTCTCAAACCCCAAAGTCCAGACTTATAAACCTCGAGATGTTAGCATGTGGTCAAGCTCTGACGAATGGTCAGGATCCTCTTGGAGGATCCTAGGTCTGGGATGACCGTCCGATATGAGGTAGAGATGCCAAATTTACACTGGGGCACGAATGTTCATAAAGGTAAGTAGCAAGAAGATCTGTATGGCCAGAGTCCACCCACTCAAATCTATGGTTGAGGATTCATTTCGGAGCCCCCTTTCCATTCTTCCTTTAATGGGGGGGGGGGGTCCGGAATTGGACACACAACTCTCAATTGGTCGAGATTAACTCATCATGATCAACGGCACTCAGGTGGATTCCGGACCCCCCTTCCCATTCTTCCTTTAATGGGGGGGGGGGTCTGG
>JASDQU010298531.1:0-14010 GCA_032191745.1 Picea mariana
TGTTAGGAACAATAGAAGAGTTCAAACCATATTCAATACACTTTAGGAAGCCAAATCTAAGGTTTCATCTAACAAGTTCACCACTTTTTTTTTCTATTATTATTATCTTCAATATCATCATACTTTCTTCTCTTGAAATATCCAATTTCCTAGCTTGTTTTTCCGCTGGTATCATAAAACATTTGATCTATATGCGCAAGATTACCAATTTTTATATGGATCAAGCACTTTTTTTAGAAAAAACCTCTAGTTAATGTATTTTTCTTTTCAATTCTTTCCTAGTAAGAGAAAGAATCATAGATAAAAATAATATGTTATTTTTGTCATTATGCAAGTGGTAATTGATAATGACAAAGCTTACATAAAAGAAGGTATTGTTTCATATAAGTTGGTGATGAGCTTGGGTGAACATTGGCATGTTTAAATTGTGTTATGAATCATGTCAAAGAGCTTAATTGGTTGTGAGACTTTCATACATCCCCTACTTCCTTCATTTTCTCCAAAGAGAGATAAAGGTTTTGTAAACAAGAGACTAATTCACTAGATGTCCATTTCATTTTGAGAAACATTGTTGCATCTAACTATGTAAACTATACAGGTTTCAAACAAAAATCAGATTCCATCACTTTTTACCCCTTAGCCTTCCTTAATCTTAGCATTCAATTGTTTCTAGTGGATCTTATTAAAATACTAAAATGAGTGCATTGTCATCAAAAGAGGCTAACTAAACAATTGACTAGTCTAGGAATGTTTTCACACACCACACAAATGTCAATGCACATGATCCAATAATCATCACATTAAGCATTTATTAATAAGAAATGTTCTTTGTATCGGTGAGGTTAATTAACATCATGTGATATTTGTTTATATTCAGAATAGAAGTCCACGTAGAATATTAAAGCACATGACTTCGGAAGAAGCCTTCTCTGGAAAGAAGCCAAGTTTTGAACACTTGAGAATCTTTGGATGCCCTGTCTATATTCATGCTCCCAATGATAAAAGAAAGAAGTTGGAGCCTTCATGAAAGAAAGGCATATTCATTGGATATAGTGAATCATCAAAAGCATATAGAATCTATGTTTCAGGTCAGCAAAAGGTTGAAATCAATAGAGACATAACTTTTAATGAAAGGATTGCATTTAAGAAATCTATGGAAGAATCTATAGACTCCAACGAAGAAGAGGAATATGAAGACACCAAAGAAGATAGCACATGTTCTACATAACACCCCGGTGAAGAACCAGAACCACCACATGAGCCTATGGAACCAATTATTGCACCCAAGACTAGAAAGAGACCAGCATGGCTTGAATCCACCTTGTAGGAAGAAGAAAAGCATAAATCTCCTAGTGGCACCTTCAGAAAAAGTAAGAAACCCAAAAGGTTCTCCAGTTATGCATCGCTCATGACAAGTATTGTCAATGTAGAACCTTCCACCTTTGAGGAAGAAGTCAAACAAAAAGAATGGAAGGAGACCATGATGGAGGAATACCAATCTATTATGAAAAATGATTTATGGGAAGTTGTGCCTAGACCTAAAGAGAACTTTGTAGTCACTTCAAAGTGGGTTTATAAGATAAATCATGTTGTACATGGAAGTATTGACAAATACAAGGTGAGATTCATGGCTAGAGGGTTCTCCTGGCAGGAGGGAGAAGACTATGATGAGACATTTGCTCCAGTTTCTAGACATACATCTATTAGAACCATCATATCTTTTGCAACTTCCATGGGTTGGATTTTACATCAGATGGATGTAAATACCTCCTTTCTCAATGGAGTGATTGAGGAAGAGGTATTCATAAATAAACCTCAAGGTTTTTAGGTACACCCAAGAGAAACCCATGTATGCAAATTGAAGAAGGCCTCGTATGGACTCAAGCAAGATCTAAGAGCTTGGTATGCATGTATTGATAGCTACTTGACAAGAATTGGATTTTTCCAAGAGTCATGCCGATCCAAATCTCTATTACAAAGTTGTGAATATTGCACTTATTATTCTATTGTTATATGTTGATGATTTATTCCTAACAGGTGTAGAGACTCTCATTATTTAGTGTAAGAAGGAGCTAGTCACTGAATTTGATATGAAGGATATTGGTCTCATGCACTACTACTTGGGATTAGAAGTATGGAAGAAGTGTGGTGAAGTATTCCTAGGATAATGGAAGTATGTTTTAAATATCCTTCAAAAGTTTGGGATGATGTATTTCAAATCCATGACAACTCCCATGGTAACATATCTGAGGAAGTCGAGAGACTCTGATTCTGATCCAGTAGAATCGTCCCTGTACCGGAAATTTATTGGCTCCTTGATGTGCTCCGTTAATACTAGGCCAGGAATTTTCTTTGCTATGAACATGTTGAACCAGTTCTAGGTGGAACCTAGACAAGAGCATTGGATAGCTGCAAAGCATACCTTGAGATATCTTCATGGGATGATAACTTATGGTTTGAGATATGCCTCAAACAATGATTTACAACTGCATGGATTTATTGATTCAGATTGGGAAGGAACTGTAGATGACATAAAGAGTATTCCTGGTATGTGTTTTAGTATGGGATCTGCTATGATATCATGGGATAGCAGAAAACATAAGTTTTTTGCACTCAACACTGCATAATCAATGTATATTGCAACTTGTGATGCTTGTACGGAAGCAGTGTGGCTATGCAAGCTGGTTTTTGGACTATTTGATCAAGTGTTGGATTCGACCATGATATGTTGTGATAACCAGGGATGTGTAAATCTCTCAGAGAACCTGATGTTCCATGACAGGTCGAAGCACATTGAGATCAAGTAATATTTTATCCGTGATAAAGTCCTGAGGGGAGAAGTGGTTCTCCAACATATCTCCACTGATGAGCAGACTGCAAATATTTTGACGAAGCCTTTGTCCAAGATAAAGTTTGCATACTTGAGGCACAAGCTGGGGCTAGTGGAGATTTCTCCCTTGGTTGAAAGGGAGGAGATGAATTCCTCAATTGGGAGGGAGCACTGATATGTGGCATCATGGACTTTCAGTGAGTTACAGATCTGTATCATGCTAGTACAACTTAGAGATGGTCATACAACTTAGAGATGATGCTTGCATTATGCTAGATATGATCATGCTAGTAAAGCTCATATATGATACATATGGTTGAAGTTGTTGATACAATGGTCTGAGGAGCATCATGCTAGTGCAACTTAGAGGTGGACATACAACTTAGATATGATGTATTGACATCATGCTAGTTATGTTCATGCTAGTACAACTTATATATGATGTTTTGGCATCATGCTAAATATGTCATGCTAGTACGGATTAGAGATGAACATACATCTTAGAGATGTTGCAGGGGGTTTGTGTCATGATAGATATGATCATGCGAGTACAACTTAGATGTGGCATGCAACTTACATATCATGCATTGTCATCATGCTAGATATGTCATGATAGTATGTCTTATATATGATCATACAAATTAGATATGAAATAATGAGGCATCGATCTACATAATGCGAGTACAACTTAGAGGTGGCATACCAATTAGATATGATGCATTGGCATCATGCTAGATATGTCATGCTATTACGGCTTAGAGATGATGTAGATTATACTCGAGATCATGTCAAAACAACTTAGATATGATGCATTTTCATCATGCTAGTACGGCTTAGAGGTGATGCAGTTGATGACATTGTTGATGTAGGATGATATCGGATGATATGATTGCAATAGAGAGTGTGTGTCTCTAGACAATAGATGTATGCTACTGTGGTGGATGTGTTCCACTGGTTGTGACTATGGATCACTGGATAGTAGTTATGTGCTACTAGGAGTGGTTCTATACCACTGGACAATAGTTGTGTACTACTATAGATAGACACAGTTGTGTTCTATTGGATGGCATTGTAGCAATAGTTTGCTACTATCTTACTTCCATGGAGACCATCACTAGTGTTGGAGATGATTGTCAGCTAGATGGATAGTGATGATGGTGCTCGTGATTTGATCTGTGTGATCATGAGATAGTCGGTGTGGCTATGATGACGCTACCAACATAATGGTTTGTTTTTTCTAAAACCATTACCAATAATACCTCCCTAGCTAGGAGGAAATGTTGATGTTACAGTAGCTGCGGGAGGTATTAACCTCCACGTGTAACCTTTGATAAGACTAAAATATTCCAGGAAGCTAGAGAAACCTTAAATGGTTGGCTAAGAACCTCAGAAGACAAGTCGACTCAAGAGAAAATGTAATATTAAGTTATTAGCCTCTAAGAAGAGAAGTCGGCCCAGTTAAGTGACTTGAAACACTATAAATAGAGGGAGCTTGAGCTCATTCGGACTCACTCACTGTCGCGACTTCATAAGGACTAGTGGTGCGCATAACTAGAGGAGAGTTGTAGTTGCTGCAGTGGTGACTTGGTATTTGGTTTATGGTTTGGACTTTATGCTTGGTGCGCTAGCTTTGGAGAGAGGTACACTACCTTAGTTGGCTATTGGTTCTAAGTGTTTGATTATGGAATTATTCTAGTTGTCAAGGTTAAGGTGCTCAGGAGTGGCCTTGTGCCTATGGTTGGGTGACAATATGGTGATATTGTCTATGGGAAAAATGAGCAAACCTATTATTTTAATAAAAATAAGATGGAGTTGAGGGATAAATTGGTTGGAACAACCACTTTCTCAACATTATGATCTTCAATTTGGGATTATCATCAAGATATATGAAATAGGAGATGTTCATATTGTTGGGCCCATGATATGATTGATTTCATGATGTTGATTAGATCCTTTTTGCCGAATATGTATATGCGTTTTTCTGTTTTGAAGAGTTTTTGAAGAGATTTTGTGTCAAATCGCTATGATTCACACCAGGTATGTATAAATCATGTTTTATGATGATTTTGAGTGTAATTCAGTATGCTTTTATGTTCCCAAGAAACTAATTCATGTTGTGTGTGTCACAGGGCAAAATCACAGCTTGTTTTTTCTTCCAACACTCAGTCTGGTACTCCATCTGACACTCAGTCCGATACTCCATCCAACACTCTGTCTGGCACTCCATCCTGCATAAAAACCATGGGCGATTAGGTGGTTAGCATATCGGCGGCTAATGATGGGAGAATCAGAGACATGGGTTTTGCTTGTGCTCGTGGCCTCCAGCTACTGAACTCTTGACAACTCGATTTGGGTTGTTATGTTGGGCGATTATTGGCTCACCTCATTTCTAGAATCCATCGACAGTTAGAGCATCTTAAATGCGATTTGTTGTTTTTAGAGAGGGTCGACCCTTCCAGTGGTCGACCTCTCAGCTTGTAAAAACTATAAATACCACCAGTAGTGGCAAGACCAAACAAAGAATTTTAAGAAGAAATTTTTATTGTGTAATTGAGACATCACTTTAAACTTATGATTAGACTGCATTTTTTTAATGAATGGCAGTGCCGTGTTGATTCTCTGATCACAATTTCATGTTGAGAAGTTGCCTAGAGCTCCTGGGGAGCCCACCAATGGTTTGGATAATTGTTCTCGTTAGTGTAGATTTATAATTGTTCAGTTTCCTTTCTTAGTTTTCAAATTCGTTTTTTTATTGTGTCAAATTCCCAATTTCGATTGCTTGCTTTGTGTTTATTTTAGTTGCAGAATTGTGTATCTAATTCCTCCTTCTTTTAATTGCAGATTGTTTTATGAGTTAATGCTAATGAATGTGTTTTGTTGCAGGTTGCTTATGAAGGGTAGTTAATATGCCATGTCTTTCTAACTAAATAGGAAACAACTTAAGCTTAAGCTACTAACCCCTGTGTGATTAGATAATAGTTAAAATTTTTGTATGCTGAAATAGAACAGTTTGAAGTTAAAACAAAGTTAAAAACAAAGTATGAAGATAATGGCTTCTTTGGCAAGGGTTCGATGGATGCATAGTTTCTAGTTTTAATTCTCAAATTCTTATCTAGATTTGCTCAATTAGTTTGCTTATTTTCATATGCTGAAATAATATTTAATTTATGTTTTATGAATATTTCCTCTTTTGCAATTTGAATTGTTAGAATAGAATTAGTTCAATGTATTTTCATGCAATTTCCTTTTCTAGATTTAGGTTGCAATTTCAATTCAAAGTTGATTATTGAATTTAGATTTCAGTTATGAATCTTAGTATGATTTTTATTAATTAATATAGAATGCAATTGAATTTCATAGATTAGAAGATAGTTTTCTTTCTTTCATAGATTAGAAGATAGTTTTCTTACCTTTGTAGGATAGATAGTCTTTTTGCTTTGGTAGGTTAAGAAATAATTTTCTTATCATAGATTAAATATTAGTTGTTAATTCCTCTTGCTTTCAATTTAGTAGATTTCCTCTCATAAATTAGAAGTAGTTGTGAAGATTCAATTTAAGAATAGAGTTCACTTGCTTCTTAGCTTAATTAGTTACTTATTGAGTAGTCTTAATTAGTTTACTTGCTGTCAGAGTTATCATAGGTTAGATAGTTGTTTTGCTTGCTTGTTTACTTAGTTTAATAGGGAGTTGCCTCAAGGTAGGAAATAGTTAGAAAATAGATCACTTCTAAACTTTAGCATTAGTTTGGTGGCAGGGGAACTTTAAGACGAGAGGTAAGAACCCGCGCATCTGCTATAGCAGGTTCCCCCAAACCCAATGGTAGTTTTTCTTTTTGTTTTTGTTTTTTTGCATGAACAGACCTAAAGACCCAAAACGTAGATACATTAAATCTAAATTAGACCTTTCAACCAAGGTTCCTTCTGACCCTTTTGGGGGAAGGAACGTTCCACTCAGGAAACTCCACAAACCGATACTGAACAATAGTAGCTAGCTCAACCCAAAGAGCTAAAGCAATCTTTGAAGAGACTAAAACAGAGAGCACTATAGAGAAAAAATTGAAGCATCAGTAATAGTGGGACATGAGGCAAAACCACTCGATCCCTCTGCAGAACCAAACAACACAACCTTTGTTTCCTTACCACCACCAAGAGAATGAATTCGAAGGTGACCATTAGTTTGGAATAACTCTCTCAAATCCTAGCAACAATTGGGATCTCTTCTTTTTAGGAAGAACACATCTTGAAAATAGCCAAGAACTTGAATACCTCTCTAGAAATATTAGAAGAATCAAGGTCCTATGATCTACAATATGATTTTCCTTGCCGAAATGCAAAGGAAGCTGAAAAATTATGGAGTACATCTAGTGGAGAGAAATCATTAAGACCTGAGATTGAGGAGTTCTCAACATCCATCTCAGCAGATATTTTATGTACTTAAAAAAACAATCATCCAGAAGAAAAGGATCTGCATAACATGATGAAGGAGAGCATAGAAATTATTGTTGATGAACATTGAGATTACATTGAAATTTGGTTTCAAGAGGTCATCAGGCCACAATACTTTTCTCTTCTTCAACACCTTCTGATGCCAAAACAAGTAGGTTGGTTGGTTCTTCATATCAAGGTAATCATTGTGGTAACTTTTTCATATATGGATATGAGTATGTTTCTTATCTTTCTCTGCACATGGTTACATTGGAAGAGTTCTTACACTTGAATAAAGATTTTCCCTTTCTTTTTAGGTAGGGTAGGATAGTAAATAAAAGCTACATGTTGTTAGTTTAGCTTAAAGTCTAATGCAACCTCATTTTACATTTTCTTTTAATAAAAGAACTATGAGATACATGTTTCTATGACTTGATCTCATTGATCTCATTAGTTTATTATATTTTAGAGTGTGGTTTTTGCAAACAGTTTTAGAGATCTCTGTAGGTATTTATATGACCAACGGTAGACAATTCCAAGGAAATATAAAAGAAGGATTTTCTTCAAAAACATTGCTATATTTGAACCTTGTTGTCTGCTAAGCATCAAATGAATAATGAATTGTTGTAGTTAGCCATGTTTTTGCAAAGATTTTCATCTTCTCTTTTTCTTAAGGCATTCTAAAAAGAAATTGCTCTTGAAAATCTTCACCACTATATAAGGAAGTGATACCGTAACCATCAAGCTTAGAGGTCTCTTGTACAGTTTTCCCAAGAAACCTAAGTAAGTGAGTAAAGTATCTTTATTAAAGAGTAACAAGGAGGTTTGATTAGCGATTAGTCATGGAAACATCACAATAAATTACAAAATAAGAAAGTGAGTTGAGCCTAGAGATACCTTTATGTTCTTTCTCAATGGTACCATCCACTACACACTAAATAGCTTGATTATATCATATCTTTAGATAGGCCACATCCGCTTAAGTACCCCTTACATCAGGACAATCACTAAGGAATATAACGAAAAGTCATCCTCTAATATAAATACCATCCCAATTGAAAAAAAGAGAAAGAAAAAGTTTTTTTCGAAGTTGTTCCCCCGTCTTCTTGCACAAAGAAATCTTATACTAAAATCTTAAAAGATGGAGGGCCAGTCTCTGAGGGTGTAAGAGGTTGACCCACTAGGATACTGAACAGGCCTGCTGGCAGTGGGTACCAGCCCCTGGTATGACTAGGTAAACCCGCTGGAGCACTAAACAGGCTTGCTGGCAGTGGGGCATTCTACCTAGCGAGGATGATAATCTGACAAAAAAAAATAAAAAAATTTAAAACTTGTCCTGATGTACGACATTACTTGTAGATAAAGCTGACATGAAGTATGTATGGTTAAGCTAAGGTTAATCAACTCCATAAATTTTCCATTGAAAACTAACTTTGAGACTATCTTGAAACTATGTTGCCTACCTCTTCTTGTCTATATATAAGATATCTTATCCTATAGGTGGGGCCATCTTTTAACCGTCTCGTCAGACCAATCTGTGAAATTTATCTCTACACTTAACAAGCCGTAAATCTTCAGCTATTGGGAGAACTGACTGGTTTCTTATATTTTTTATTGTGAGATGTCACAATACTTAGGTGTGGGGGAGGGTTTCATGAGTTGACAAATGATAACATTTTCTAGAAGAAGTAAATCTTTGTAAAAAATTATGTGTATTATGATACAGGTTATTACATCAACAGTCATTTTATTTCTTCGAAATGCTAATTCCATGTGTGTTATAAACTGTTGTACATTTTCTTAACAGACCACTTAACTGGTTTATTGTCATTACAGACTATTCATTACAAAGTTATGATTACATGCCTTATAAAATGTGAGATAGATGAATGGCTTGTGTGAGAACAATGGCAAAACAAATAATAATGGAACACTCTTATCCTGCCTCTACTCCTATTCAATGTGTTCGTGGTCTCTGAGGAATCAATTGCCTCAACCAAAAAGCTCCCAAGAGTTGGAGACCGTTGGTTTAAAGACCACCAGTTTCCAAGAGCAAGCTATAATAGGGTTTTCAAAACCGAATTTCATAACATCTCTGGAGCTAAGGGATACTCCAAAGAGTGGATAAAAGAGGAGCCAATCAATCCTCTCATAGTCATCACCAGATTGATCACATGTGAAGGTAGATATTCCATCTTTAAAGCCTGTCACTTTCGATTATTAACTCACTTTCAGTTTAATAAGCCATTGAATTTTCCCTTTTAATTCTTAAAGAGTCTCGAGAAGATGTCTTACCAAGTAAAGAATAATTTAACTAATCCCCATAACAACTTATTTCACCATGGCCTTATAAAACTACTTGTCTTAGTCTAGTTGGAGAAAACGTGGGATGAGTTCATTTACCAATTTGCAAACCCTCATCTTACAATAAAGACTAGCAAGAGGACTCTTGATCTAGGGACTGTTACTCCACCCAAACCCTCGTGCTCAAGCTATTCCTTTACCAGACCAAAAGTCCAAGAAACTTGTTGATACCCCTGCAACCTCATCGGGAAAGAAGACCAAGAAGCCTATTGCTAACCCCCCTCTAAAAATAGTAAAGACCTATTGCTAATTCATGGCACTAGGAAGTTCCATATCTTCGATCTAGGGGGAGTTTCCTGAGCTAAAAAAATGCTAAGCACTGCCCATTTGTATGGCAAACCCATGAGAAGAGGAAGTAGGATTTCTGTCAAAATTTTTCCATACTGTATTTTTACAATGTCTTGGGATATTATATCAGTAGATGTTTGTATTGGTATGCTAAATTATATACTAATGACATCATTTTGTGTGTTATAAGATTACTGTGCATTTTTATGATTATGCTATAGAAGACTTTGTATACTTAACTACTATTTTTGACAAATACGGAGCAATAACAACTGCTAAATACTTACTGCCATCTGTATTACAAGCTTATGAAAAGAGGAACAATTGTTTGAATTGTTACAGATTGATGAAAGGAAATAAAAATTCTCCTATTCACCATGCCTACCAGTACAAACCGAGCCTTTTGTTAGTATCTGTCATTTATGTCAGTCAACAATGATCAAATTTACTCTTTCATGTGATTGATAGGGTTATTAGGTTAAATTGTTATATTTTCAAAATAAAATTATCAAATAAAATTTGACATATCTTGGTTGTAAAATGGGCATTGGTGTGTCTAGGTGTCATTACTACTCCCTCCACTCATCCAAGGTCATAAATTTTCATCATGGTCATGTCATCATTCCTTGTCATAAATTTTCAAATGATTGTCTTGGTCAAAGTTCTACTTGAAAATTGGTTTCTGAATTAAGGAAGATGAATTTAACAAAAGTGAAAGAGTTTTTTGTCAATCATATACCAAGAAACAAAAACCTCCTTCATTTTATGCACAAGTGTTATTATTTGAGATAAATTCCCCAAATACAGTTGCTATAGGAGGGTTCCTGCACATTTGGACAGCTTGACTTCAAGTCAGTTTTTTAGAGGTTTGGAGAAGGCATTTGTAGTGATTGATGGTTCCATTGTGTAGAAGATATCATACAATTTCCAACCATACCACTTTCATCCCAAAAATCTTTTGGGAAGGCCTCCAAAAACCCTCTCAAAGACCACACTGCGTTTCTGCTGAGAGCACGTTGTGCTTCTGTAATTTTTGAGTAATCAACTTCAAGCTTGGATTATGAACAAATGGGAAATCATTTTTGAAACTTGGAGGAGGTTTATGTTCATAAAATACCCAAAAACAATAACCTCTCTCCGTTTTTGAATATACGTTATGTTTTGGGATATATTCAATTCTCTTAGAGGCCTAGTTTTTTAGAAAATAAAACACTATGTTTTTCTTGTTTTAGTCATGTTTTCCTAGCAACTGGAAGTGAAGTTTTGAAAACCAAGAGAGACTTTTATCAAGGAAATATTAAAAACAATAACCTCTCTCAGTTTTTGAATACACATTATGGTTTGGGATATATTCAATTCTCTTAGAGGCCTAGTTTTTCAGAATATAAAACACTTTGTTTTTCCTGTTTTAGTCATGTTTTATTTTCGTGTTTTCCTAACAACTGGAAGTGAAGTTTTAAAAACCAAGAGAGGTTTTTATCAAGTACATATTCAAAAAAAAAACGTCTCTCGGTTGTTACACATGATTTACTTTCTTATAGTTACAGGTGTCACTTTGATACCTATTTTTCACAAGTTCACCAAGCCATAATTTTTGCGCTTCTGGGAAGTCACCTTTGGAACTAATTTTGCAAAGGTAAAATTGTTTTTTTGCATGGTTTAAAGGATCAAGGGTATAATATACATCTCAAGTCTTCCTCACATGTCATCAGCAGCCTCCAAAAACTCCAAACCCTCCAGTTCAAACTTAGAGAGCATGAAACACTGAGTCGTCATTTACGCCATGATAACGTTGTCCTACAAGACAAGATGAATTATCTACATCGTTTGGTTGATGATATGACTGCCACCAATAATAGTCTCTGGATTCAATTGAAACATCACAAAAGGCCCAAGACAAAATCCCCCGGGCAAGAGGGAGAAGCTTCTAAAGCTAATCCACCCCCTCCTTCGCAAGTCTAGTCATGTTGGGTGATTCATTTTTGTTTGTAGTGGGACCTACAAAATCTTAGGTGTGGGGGTAATGTTTGGCCCGTGATATGATTGATTTCATGATGTTGATTAGATCCTTTTTGCCAAATATGTATATGTGTTTTCCTATTTTGAAGAGATTTTGTGTCAAATCACTATGATTCACACCAGGTATGCATAACTCATGTTTTATGATGATTTTTAGTGTACTTTAGTATGTTTTTATGTTCCCAGGAAACTAATTCATGTTTTTTGTGTCATAGGGAAAAATCGCAGCTTGTTTTTGTTTCCGGCACTCAGTCTAGTACTCCATCTGACACTCAGTCCGGTACTCCATCCAACACTCCGTCCTGCACAAAAACCATGGGCAATTTGGCGGTTAGCATATCGGCGGCCAACGATGGGTGAATCAGAGACATGGGTTTTGCTTGTGCTCGTGGCCTCCAACTACTGAACTCTTGACAACTTGATTTGGGTTGTTATGTTGGGCGATTATTGGCTCGCCTCGTTTCTAGAAGCCACCGACAGTTAGGCCATCTTAAATGTGATTTGTTGTTTTTAGAGAGGGTCGACCCTTCCAATGGTCAACCTCTCAGCTTGTAAAAACTATAAATACCACCAGTAGTGGCAATACCAAACAGAGAATTTTAAGAAGACATTTTTATTGTTTAATTGAGACATCTTTGTAAACTTATGATTAGACTGCATTTTTTTAATGAATGACAGTGTCGTGTTGATTCTCTGATCGCAATTTCGTGTTGAGAAGTTGCCTAGATCTCTTGGGGGGGGGCACCAATGGTCTGGGTAATTGTTCTCATTAGTTTAGACTTATAATTGTTCGGTTTCCTTTCTTAGTTTTCAAAATCATTTTTTTATTGTGTCAAATTCCCAATTTCAATTGCTTGTTGTGTGTTTATTTTAGTTGCACAATTGTGTATCTAATTCCTCCTTCTTTTAATTGCAGATTGTTTTCTGAGTTAATGCTAATGAATGTGTTTTGTTGCGGGTTTCTTATGAAGAATAGTTAATATGCCATGTCTTCCTAACTAAATAAGAAACAACTTAAGCTTAAGCTACTAACCCCTGTGTGATTAGATAATAGTTAAAAATTTTGTATGATGAAATAGAATAGTTAGAAGTTAAAACAGAGTTAAAAACAGAGTATGAAGATAATGGCTTCTTTGGAAAGGGTTCAATGGATGGATAGTTTCTAGTTTTAATTCTCAGTTGCTTATCTAGATTTGCTCAATTAGTTTGCTTATTTTCATATGCTGAAATAATATGTAATTTTCATTTTATGAATATTTCCTCTTTTGCAATTTGAATTGTTAGAATAGAATTAGTTCAATGTATTTTCATGCAATTTCCTTTTCTAGATTTAGGTTGCAATTTCAATTCAAAGTTGATTATTGAATTTAGATTTCAGTTATGAATCTTAGTATGAATTTTCTTAATTAATATAGAATGCAATTGAATTTCATAGATTAGAAGATAGTTTTCTTGCTTTCATAGATTAGAAGATAGTTTCCTTGCCTTTGTAGGATAGATAGTATTTTTTGCTTTGGTAGGTTAAGGAATAATTTGCTTATCATAGATTAAATATTAGTTGTTAATTCCTCTTTCTTTCAATTTAGTATATTTCCTCTCATAAATTAGAAGTAGTTGTGAAGATTCAATTTAAGAATAGAGTTCACTTGCTTCTTAGCTTAATTAGTTACTTATTGAGTAGTCGTAATTAGTTTACTTGTTGTCAAAGTTATCATAGGTTAGCCAGTTGTTTTGCTTGCTTGTTTACTTGCTTTAATAGAGTAGTTGCTTGCTTGTCTATTTATTTTCTTTCATAGGATAGTTGTTTATTGAATTTGAGTAGGTTAATTAAAGTAGTTTGTTGTTGTTATTTCTTATTAGATAGATAGTTTGATTTTGCGTATTGTCATGATTCAGTTAGTTTTCTTTATGTAGGGTTTCCAATTGCTTTCTTAGGATTATCCATCAATCCTTTGTTCAAAGGTTACTTAGGGTAAATAGTTTAAGTTTCTTAGTAGGGTTTGATCATTAGTAGTCTTTGCTTGAATAGATTAGTTCTCAGATAGCCATTTCCTTACTTAGACTATAATACCTCCAGCCTTTCTA
>JASDQU010298534.1:0-11403 GCA_032191745.1 Picea mariana
GAAAACATTTGTGCTAGTGAAATTACATACCACACACACACACACACACAAACACCTTGATAAAATTCTAAAAATTAAATAATTTAAAATACAAAAGCATTATAAGATATTTCAAAAAATTTATAAAAATTGTTCTTACCAATGGCAACCCATTGGGCTCCAACGGGTATCACCATCTCAATATCCCATTGAAAGTCATTCCTAGAATATGGGTAGTCATTTATGTGTATTAATTTCTTATGCCACTAGTCAAAAAACTCAACTAAGAAGTCATTGATGACTTACCCTCCTCCCAACCTATACATCAAATCCATCCATCTGGTCATTTTGGGCTATCTCAAACCGGTTAGTGGTACATATATGCATGGGTGCATCTTCGGGAGTCACTCTAATAAGAAGGCACAAAGAATACTCGCATTATTGAAGTTTGTCTGCCCCCCTAATCTATAATATGTGAGCTAGGTCTTCATGTTGTTAAGAATACTTGTAGACCAATCAAAAACTATTGGCTTAAGACACTCTACTCCATAGTTCATTATTGCATTTGAATATAGATGTGGGGTTGTATTCCTTTCTATCCATGTCAAATTCAATACAATGGTTTTGAGACTTAGGTTTTGGATGGCACTAATAGGGACTTAGTTTCTCACTTTTTTAGTACTAGTTGCACGATACATGTTTTTGTACTCTATGATAGTGTGCATAGATCCTCCTCAGCCACCTCCTTTCAATATTATTGACTCACCTCATCATAAAAATATTTTCAAGAAGTAAATTTTCCCTACCTCGATCCTTATAATCTCGTCATCTAATAGGAATGCATCTTGATCGAGATCTCGATATCCAATCAACCTTTGTAATCATTGTGTCTATGTCCACATGAATGGACACTCGAAATTTTTCAAGAGTCCACAATCTCGTAAGACATCCATTATAGCTTGGTCACCAATGGAAATTTTATCTACCTTCTCATGTTCTCTTTCCCTCCAAGTAATCATCGTTCTGAAAATGCTTGCATGATCAGTGAAATTTTGAGATGTTACTGACATTTTCCAAATTTTTATTTTTAAAATTTTTGGAGGGCACTTAGGGCTTCCTTTTAGGATAGTTACATGTGCTCATAGGTATCCTTAAGGAGCGTCATAATCAAGGCTATATTATCATGACACGTAAGAAGGGAACCAAAGAGAATGCAAATAAAATTTTTGTATTGTTCCCCAACAATCAAAAAAACCCCAAAAATTGAAAATGAAAGAAAGGAAATGAAAGAGGAGGTGAATGTGAAGTATCTAACTTAGAGAAAGTCCAAATCTATCAATCAATGTTCCCAAAATCAGTTGTTGAAGTTTGTGGTAATTTTTTGGTTTTTTCATAGAATTTGGTAGTTTTCCCACTTAACATGGTAAAAATCTCATTTTTACTATATATAGACATTTTTACCATATTTTGCAACATAAAATGTCATTTACCTCACCTTTCTTCTAGATTTTGGATTAACAACTAATTTAATCCTAAGGAGGTTTTTGATAGTTTGCAGGTCTATGGAAGTTGTGAAGTGACTTTTATTTGTCATTTTCAACGTCATTTTTTTCAAATCTTGAGGTAAATTATTCTTGACTAGCATGTAGGAAGGTATTTTTTCCTTACATTTTGCATTACCAACCTTCTTTTGCAATTTTCAAGCCTTAGGATCAACCCACTAAGTTGTGACACTTAAGCACTTCTTATTCATTGTACATTGTTGTTTGTATGCTGGAATATTGAGAGGGGGGTGGTGAATCAATATGAACACTTTTACCACTTTTAACCACCATATATAAACTTCAACTTTATCAACAATATATCATCAATGCATTATCTATGATTGCATTCAATATATCATGAGCATATAAACATAAGTAGCATCACATCAACAACATCACATCAAATACACAGTACACCAGGATTTATGTGGAAACCCAAATGGGAGAAAACCACATAATGGTTTCTTATATATTTCCAAGAATACATCCATAGGAAGCACCAACTTCCCAATTCTCCAGTTGCAACTGGAAGGAAGATACGACCCCCTATTTACAGGCTCCAACCTAAAGGAAGCTACAACTCCCTGAATTCTCTGGCTCCAACTAGAAGGAGGCTACAAACCCCTGATTCTCAAGCTCCAACCTAAAGGAGTATCCAACTCCATATGTTCTCTGGCACCAACCAGAAGGAGGCTACAACCCCCTTTCCTTGTCCCATCCTGTCGCCCTGAAATATAAGTGTAGACCAAACTATCACTACCACAATCACTGCCACTGTCACTACCATTGTCACTGGAACTGGAACTGTGACATCAACTTGTAACCCGTCACTGTATCCAACATGTCATTGTCACTAATATTGTCATTGTCATTAACATAACACCATCAACCTATCACCAATATTGATACTCAAAACCAAATCATCTCACATGGATACCATCACCAAACCATGTACATCAACATGTATCAACCATGCACCTATTCCAAACCATGCATCAACCATGCACCAAAAGCTATACCAAACAGTGCATCAACCATTAACATCAACCATGTACATCAACACATGTACCATACCATGTCCCAACCATGCACATCAACCATGTACATCAACACCTATACCAAACCGTGTACCATACCATGTCCCAACCATGCACATATCATGCATCAAACCTATACCATACCATCAACCATGTACTACACCAAGTACATCTACCATGTACTATAACAAGTACATCAACCATGTATCATCTCATACATCAACCATGTACCATAAATCATATATCATGAGATGTGCCTCAACCATATACCATACACCATGTACCATAAGATATCAACAATGAAGTGCCTCAACAAAATACTCAATTATGTACCAAGATCACCAACATATGCCTCTGACCATGCACCATATCATCAACCATATACCTCAAACAACATGCCAATCATCCATCCAAGTACCAATAACATCAAGAGATTTATCTCATACATATGCTACCATATACCAAGTGTGTATCTCAACCTTGTACCAACATCATAAAGATATGTCTCTAATAATAAACCATAACCATGACATATAACAAACTAGATATCAAATATCCAAGAGTGTACTTCTAACAAGGTATCATGTCATCACGAAGGTGTACCATGCACAATCACTACCATGGAATACCTCAAGAATTTACCATAACAACATAAGCATAAGCCTCAAAAATAACACATCAACATACCTTTGATCACGTAGACACCCTATTGTATCAGATAAAAAATGAGTAAACAAACCTGGGCATCAACAACCTAGTACAAGCATCACTTATCAACCTTTCACAAGCCTTTTTACAGATCTGTGACTTTCTCCTCTATTGTCCGCAGACATCTGATCTTTCCTCTACTACAGCATGTGTGCATATGCGCCCTGCTACCTTGTAACATGTGGATACCTCATAAACTAGGGTTACTCGCATTTGTTGCAACTCTGAGACTTTCACCTTCGAGCTTCCTTCGCAACCTCAAACTTGTTACCTCATATTTTCCAATAAAAACATAAACCATATCACTTATTCATTTAGAGATATTCAATAGAATGTGTGTGTGAATGTCCTTATGAGAGACTCCTTGAGGTGTATTTATACTTTTGCTAAGTAACATATTTCCTTACTTTAGGGGTTTCTTGTTACAAAAACTTAACCCTTTCATTAACGACTTGTAACCAACTTAGGGCTTCTTGACCATTCTTCGGGGCTTCTAATGTCACAAGGCCATAACTCCTCAACCATGAGGAACTACATGGTGTACCACCTATCACCGGAAACAACTGATGAGGACTATCCATCCATGAGTGAGTTACCTGCATTTTCACTGTCCTTCATGGCCTTAATCCTAAAAAACCTTCGGGTCTCATGACCACACCTCTAAGGCTTTGTGTAGGCTTCATCAAATGCACCCATCACACTTGTTGACATCAACCACTCTTGTTGAAATTAATGACAACTAACTCACCATCAATCTCAATCATAACTATGGGGTATCTCGAATTCTCTAAGCGTTGACATCAATGACAACCAACTATCCACCATTGTGTGTATATCCTACCTATCACAGGATACCCTAGTTATCACCTTGCTTGCCTTTTGGTGCCCATGCTAAGTTTTCTCATAGGTTAAGGATCCCTATTAGTCCCACCATGACATTGAGTTTGAAACTACATGATTCCCTCTCATTCTTTTTTTGGCCATTCCCTAGTGGGATATTGTTATTTTTCATAGTTAGTATTTTCATAGCTTATTACTACTTGCACACTTGTGTTTAATGCTCCATTGTAGCTTTCTTACTTCCATTGCACTCAATTTTTTGTTTTCCATTTGCATTATTTTCTTATGCATTTCAAACCCTATCCCTGGAAGAGACATGCTTATGAGTGTCCATTTCCATGTCTGCTTTTGTTTTGCATAGGTCTATTTTCTGTGATTGGAACATAGTTGCATGCCTTGCAACACCTATCTCTTCATTTTATCATGGCATTACTTTGTTATTTTTAAGGCTTTTCTAACATGAAAAAGACAAAAAAATATACTATTTATTAAAAGAGAGGGGGGAAGAATCAAGATCTATAATCTTAGTATAAGTTGCAACAATTAGTCTATTTCGCCCTGAAACAAAGCAATTGTTTTGCATCAATTCTCAATAGTTGGGTCTTAATATTAACTTAGGAGCTATACCCTGATTTTGAGTTTTGACTCCTATGATTGGTTATTCTTCCAATCCTTATGGAGAATCCCTCAATGTCTCCTACATTCATGGTTTATAACAATGGTCCTTTTAGTGTCAATTATTGCCCAAGTCACCATTGTGGTGTGCTTATGTTCAAGGGGTGTTTTTAACCCATGTAAACATTTTTTTTGTTATCGCACAAATTGTAGGTTGGGAAAAGCCCGAGCCCAACCATAAGAGTGTGACAACTATGGGAGTACCTACCTACCCACTATCACCTTAGATAGACACTCCCCTCGCTTTGGTGATGACAAGTCACCACAAGGGGGGAATCTCAGTGACCCTTGGGGAATTGAGATGAAAAGTGAGATGATGAAGGCTGGATCCCCTAAAGTTCAATATTGGAGATGAAGGATGGCTTGAGAACGGGTCTTGTTGAAGGGTAAATGATTTTCAATAGTTGTGTACTTGTAAAACAATGCTATCCCTACCCGGAACAAGAAAAATGATGATCAAACAAGCCTTTAACCAATGGGGATTCAACAAAAAAACCTTGTTTTCCCAAATTGCAGCAGTGTATAAGTCTATAAATCAGCAATAAGAAATTACCAATTGCTGCAAATTAAACCACTAAAATCGAGTATAGATGATGGAAATTAAGCTATCAATAACTAGTCAAACTTTCACTAAAAAGAGAAAGACTTTAGATGGTATTTAGGGTTGTTGTTTAGGCGTTATCAGTAATGTATTATAACAGCCAAGTGGCTGTAGCAAACAAATGCTACAACAGAAAATTGTAGCCACTAAAATAAGCTAACAATTCACCCAAAAGATAGCCAATCACAAGTAGTTTAATAATGGCAGCTTGTAAACAAATTTAAGTGGTAGATAGATGATCAATATATGAAATAAAGATGATTTTTATGCAGCCCTAATGGCTGTATCTTCAGTTTATAACAGAAACAAGAATTACTAGGGTAAGCTAGATGCCCTTAGGGCACCAAGATGCTTTAAGCATGCAAAATTGATTCCAACTTTAACAATTGCAAAATATCTATTTTTTCACATATTCCAATGCAAATGATTTTCTTTCTCCAATGCAAAATAGACTAATGCCTTTATCAATTGGGTTATGCGGTCTCTTGTTGTAATAGGTAGTTGTGTTGCCTCCCTAGGGGTGTAATCCCTTTTACTCTCTAGGGAAAACACAACCAGTAAGGTAAATCTAGGAGGGTGTAAGCCCTTTTACTCCTCCTAGCAACCTTGTTGAGTAGCTTATCCAAATACAAATGTGATAGAATTAGTGGAGGGTGTATGCCTTTATACTCCTCCAAGGGTTTAGACAAGAATAACCATGAAACAATAAGAAACACTAATAATATGCAAAAATTTCCTTACCAATTTCAAGAGATAACAAGATTAAACCCTTTTTTACCAAGTATTTTCCACCACAAAGCTAGAGAAAGCATCCAAGAGAGATAACGCACCACTTATTCCACAAGAGACAAGAAAATAGCATCCAAAATAACATAAGAGAGAGAAAGTGTGAATTTCCCAACTAGGGAGAAAATTTCAGCCCAAAACTTATGTAATTCTCAAGTGTATTGTATGTCAAAATGAAAGTGACAAGGTCTTATTTATGCATGACCTTGTAAAATCGAATTGTCCACTTAACTTAGGGTAAAACAAAATTAGGGAGGTTGACCTCCTAATTTTCCCCTTTACAAATTATAATTTTATTTTACAAAATAATAAATCCCTAAAAGATGATGACATTCCCTCTAGGGGTGACGTTTTGGCATGAAGAGCAAGTCATTGAGCTTTTTGAGGAGACTGATCCGGATTTATGAGTGAAACGAAATGAAACCATAGATTTATAATTTTAACACAAAGAAACAATGTGTTAGCACCAATTCTTGTAAAGGGGTGTTTTCTCTCCGGATTCGAGCCCTTGGTGTAAATACGAGAAATGGGGCTTAAAAACCCACCAAATGAAATTTATCCAAGGTTGCAGCCATGAGCGCAATGCATAGCACTCGAGCAACTCAGTCCAAACACAAATCAAGTGAGCAGGCAAAGACCAGTTTCCAACGGCAAGGATCCATCGATGGAGCAGATCGACGGTCATCGAGTACTCAGGGCCGTGAAGTTTCCCGAAGTTTAGTGCCAGGGCAGAGGCTTGAGATCAAAGGTCAAGCAAAGTTTGATCTGGATCGTAGATATTGAGGAGACAGGTGGTGCTCATCTGGGGTTTCGCAGAAATGACTTTCAGGGGTTGTGTAATGAGCTACACGTAATTTTCATGAAATGTGAAATTGCAAAATAGATCTAAGTCGTCCATTCCAGTAGGACACATGGTGTAGGATCAGCGTTTTGTTGACTCGCTACTGAAGAAAGTCAATAAAGGGAGCGGTGAGAACTCGTGATATGTGAAGTTCCAACACGCTCGGAAGTTATAGCCCTGGGACATAGCCAAAGGCCATGTGGTGGAGCTGAAGAGAGGAGATAACTTGAGTTAAGCCCCATCGCGATTTCGGTAACCAAGAGTTTGAAGGACAAGGAGTCGACTCCTTCCCATCGTTGATACGCAAAATGCGACAAGCGCCTTTTGGGCCCAATCGATGGTCACGGAACAGGGTCACATGGGGAGAATCCAAGGGAGGAGCTAAGGACCGTTAAGCCCTATTTTGGGTTTCAGAACTTGAAGGAGTCAAGAGACTCAGCAGCAAGATTCGCGAAGTCACAAATTTCGAAATGACTTTGGTGTTTAGGCTTGTGGTCAGAGAGGTTAGCGCTCGTCGTGTAGTTTTCTTAGGGAAAGGAATGGCGCCAAAGGGAAAAGGCTGCGCCAAAGAGTTGAGAGCGCTCGTGTTTGAAAATAGAAGGAAAGAAGCGAGGCCAAAGGTTTTGAAGACATCTTGAGGAAGTCATGGGCACCATCTACAACATTGATGTGTGTCAGGCTTCATCCTGATCCCAAAGAAATTAGTTAATGAAATCAGGGGGAGGTAGTTGAAACCTTGTTTTTCCCTGTAAATGGAAGGCATGGAAGCCCCGGCCATAAAGGTAGGTTGTTAGCCCAGGGTCACTCTGTCAATGAAGTTTTCTCCAGAGCCATGTAGATCTGAGCCAATGTCTGAAAAAGACTATGTGCATAGTCTGCAAAAGATCATGCACGCACCAAGCATTAAATACAGTGTTCAGAGCACGTTTCAGAACGGAGCAGTTTCTTTGAGTATAGATACTCAATTTTCATATTTTGTCAGCATCGATGGTAGAGCTACGCTCCTGCTTGTAAAGTTTTAACAAGGCCTCTGGTCCTCTAGTTATGCTATGTATTTGAGATTTCTTGTTTAATGAAAGTCAGCCCCTTTCCATCTCTTTGTAAACTCTGTGTTAAGACACTCGGAATTGGAAGATCCAGTCGAGGGTGGTGGTGTTGTTGTGATGCAGGTTTGATCATTGTAATAGCTTCACCAGTTAAGCAGTGTCATGTGTTACATTTTCCCCTCTTATACTAAGTAGATCAGAATTGGAGGATCCAGTCAAGTTGTTACATCAAGATTGTGATGTTGGTTCAATCATCGTGTTGTTGTAGCTGTGTCGTTTAGACACATCTTAGTGTATGAAGCTCCGAGTCCAAGAGGATATCGTTCTCAAAGCTTTTCCTCCTTAGGTTGCTAGAAGATCGGATGTCCATAGAAATCCCTTACATCTTCTCACCAGCTCTTCCCCCTACTCACCTTTTACAAAAAATCATTGACTAATGTTAGACCAAGACGTCACCTGCTTAGGCATGCTAACCCAATTTTTTTAGTTAAAGCGATATATCCTGAGTTTGCATCCATTAGACCACCATTAAATCATTTCATTGTGACACACAAACTGATGGGCCTTGGGCTTACCTCTGCTGCAATCCAGAGGTGACTTCCAACGCTAACATTTATGGCATCGTTGCCAAGGAAGAAATTGAAGATTTTCCCTAAGATTGAACAACAAAGCTTATTGGTTTTGAGGGTGCATCAGAACCTATTACATCGAAGATTGCAACTGTTCACGTAGAAAATCCACTGTGGCGACTCCAATGTTTCCACTTCACTGTTTCAGTCGTGGCTACTTTTAGCACACCTGAAAGCTGACCCAGAGGAGCTTTCTCAAGAAGGTTTTCAGCAGCTGCTTTCTTAGCTTGAGAAGTTCCTTGGGAGAACGACAATGTTAAGATCTGGCCTTTGATGGTGAACAAAGACCAGACACATTCAAAGTTGTGCATCATTCACCTGGTGACTCCATGATTCAAGGATCGATCGACGAATCCACTGGTTCGAAATGGAAAGGATTTTGGCTCGAAGGTTTGCTCCTTTTAATTTTTCGGTTGTTTCTAGTTTTCCTAATTTTGTCCCTACTCCAAATGAATGGGGTGATTATTTGTCCATATTTAGAGAGCGTAAAGAGGACAACTTTGCTCAGCATCTCCATGATTTTCATGAACTCATGCATTAGTGGGAGATACATCATGAGGATGTATTGTTGAAGATGTTCATGTTCTTGTTAGCAGGGGATGCTCGTGAGTGGTATCATTCTTTACCCCCCGCTATCATTTCTTCACTGGGAGAATTTCATGCAGCCTTCACTAGGCACTGTCAAGCGTTTTATTCCTGTAAGTTTATTTGTCATGATTGTTGTGAGGAATATGAAGACAATGATCAAAATTTGGCTGATTCGGATAGAGCCCGTGGGGGTGAGGACCACAAGGAGGGAAAGGATGCTTTAAGTGAGCTGATGGAGCTAGGAAAATCTCTTTCTGCAGAGATTGAGGGATTGAAGGAAGATCGTGGTTGTTGCCTTTTTGAGGAAGATGTAGAGGATTTTCTATTCCTAGAAGCAGATGTTCTTGACAGCCCTACTGATGATGATAACGTTGAATATGTCATGACTGTAGAGGCCTTGCATTCCTCTCCTAACATGCTTGTTGTACCAAGATATGATGATTATTCGGAGGAAGAGCAGCAGAGCCCCACATTGCAGTTTGTTGACCAAAGGAGCAGCCAGCCTATATATGATAGTTACGAATCAGATTCTGAGCTGGATATGCAGGACTTCCAAGAGAAGACTACAGATCCTTATCCTTTGTTCTTTAAAGAAGAATATTACGAGTAAATCATCCATCCCGGGATTGAAGAAGATGTTGAGCAGCGGATTGAAGAGAAAATATTTCCCACGGGTCCTGTTTATGATGATTATGAATCTTACCCTTGGGAGAGCAAAGAGGAAGAACCAGAGGAGCAGCAGAAGGGGTAGTTTATCCCCTGTCCAGAGCTTGTCCGTGAGAAGCCACCGCCTAAGATCAGTCATCCTACACCAACCTTTCACCCCCCTGGGCCTACTAGAGATATTTAGCCACATGTGAACAACCATGTAGCAAAAGAGGTTGCTTGTTACAAATTTTCTAGATTTTGTCGCTCGACCTATGAGCCTGTGAAGGAATACATGGAATTGTATTTCCTTCATGTTTTGAAACCGCCTAGCTTTCTCCTGACCTCAGTATTAGGAGGAAAGTTGAAGGATGTAACCATTTTGTTGTCACAGTTACATTATCTGCTAGTGATCATTGACAGAGTAAAGGAGCTTCCAATTAGGAAGTTACTTGAATGGCTATGGTGGAATTTTGCTTTAACCTAGCCCCATGTACAAAATAAATTAGTTTAGGACTGTACATAAATAATCTCCTTGGAGCATGTGTGTTTATTTTGTTTTTACTTTTGGCCTATATTTTTAGCAGGGTGTTTTGAGCTCGACTCCATAGCCCAACAGAGGGTGACCGGAACTACTTGTTCTTGGTAGCTCGTAGGGAGCATGCCATCCCCCATGGAGCTTAATGTTAGCACCAATTCTTGTAAAGGGGTGTTTTCTCTCCAGATTCGAGCCCTTGGTGTAAATGTGAGAAATGGGGCTTAAAAACCCACCAAATGAAATTTATCCAAGGTTGCAGCCATGAGCGCAATGCACAACACTCGAGAAACTCAGTCCAAACACAAATCAAGCGAGTGGGAAAAGACCAATTTTCAATGGCAAGGATCCATCGATGGAGCAGATCGATGATCATTGGGTAGTCGGGGCCGTGAATTTGCCTGAAGTTTAGTGCCAGGGCGGAGGCTCGAGATCAAAGATCAAGCAAAGTTTGATCTGGGCCATAGATATTGAGGAGACAAGTGGCGGTCATCCAGGGTTTCACAGAAATGACTTTCGGGGGTTGTGTAATGAGATACATGCAATTTTTGCGAAATGAAAAATTGTGAAATAGATATGATTCATCCATTCCAGCAGGACATGTGGCGCAGGATCAGCATTTCGCTGACTCTCTACTAAAGAAAGTCAATAGAAGGAGCGGCGATAATTCGCGATACACGAAGTTTCGACGTGCTCGGAAGTTCTAGCCTTAGGACATAGCCAAAGGCCATGTGGCGGAGCTAAAGGGAGGAGCTAACTCGAGTTTATCCCTGTTGTGATTTCGATAACCGAGAGTTTGAAGGACAAGGAGTCGACTTCTTCCCATTGTTGATACACGAAATGCGACAAGCACCTTTTGGGCCTAATTGGTGGTCACGGAATAGGGTCGCATGGGGAGAATCCAAGGGAGGCGCTAAGGACTATTAAGCCCTATTTAGGGTTTTGAAAC
>JASDQU010298535.1:1846-12555 GCA_032191745.1 Picea mariana
ATGTTCTTCTCTATTCTTAGAGTAGATTAATATGTCATCAATGAAAACTAGTACAAATTTATCTAAAAATTTACTGAGTACATTGTTCATTAAGCACTTGAAAGTGGCAGGGGCATTGGTTAACCCAAATGGCACTACCACAAACTCATAATGACCATACCGTGTCCGGAAAGCGGTTTTATGGATGTCTTCACCCTTGATTCGGACGTGATGGTATCCCGACCTCAAGTCGATCTTTGAGAAAATAGACGCACCCCCAACTGATCAAATAGATCATCGATCCTGGGCAAGGGGTACTTGTTCTTTATGGTTACTTTATTGAGTTGTCTATAATCTATACATAGTCTAAGGGTGCCATCCTTCTTTTTCACAAACAGAACTGGTGCTCCCCATGGGGACATGCTGGGTCGAATATAACCCTTATCCATCATTTCTTTCAATTGCAATTTGAGTTCAACTAACTCATGTGTGCTCATCCAGTAGGGTGTTTTAGACACTGGCACCACTCCTGGTGCGAGCTCTATCGAGAAGTCAATGTCTCTTCTCGGAGGTAGACCCGGTACCTCTTCCAGAAACAAATCTCTGTATTCTCTCAGGATAGGGTGATCATCAGGGCTTGGTTTATCACCTTCGATTGTTTTCAACACTTGTATTGCATATAGGGGACACCCTTTTCGACAATACTTTCTCATTTGCAGGGCTGATATTTGCCTCACCAAGACCGGTTTTCGGATCCCTTGAAGGGTTATTCTTCTCCCTTCTTTACTTAAACACTCCAAGGTTTTATGGTAACAGTCCAGTATGGCTTTATGGGTGGCTAGCCAGTCCATACCAATCAACAGATCGTATGATCCTAGAGGTAATACGTTAAGGGTTGCTTGGGTGGGGAATTCACCCAACATTAACTGGCAGGCTGGTATGACCTCTGCTACCCTTCTTTTGGTGCCAGTGGCTAACTGTACCAACCGTGGCTTGGTTTGTTTTTGTGGCTATAGTTTACACTTATCAACAGCTCTAGGGGATATATAACTCAAATTTGAACCAGGGTCACTCAAAACAGACACTAGATGGTTGAAAATCATACCTTCTATTTCCACCACTGAAGCTTGGTCGTCAGCTTGGTTATTATCCAATGCTGCATAAATCTGCGGCACACTCCTTGCCACATCATTGACTGTGGTAGCTTCCTGAATGTTATAAAATTTTCGACTGTTTTGTTGTCAGTGTGGACAGTCTCTCAGAAGATGCTCTTCTCTGCAACCCCAACATTTCAGAGGTTCTCTCTTTGGGTTATCAGTTTTCACTGGTATAGGTCCAGAAGTTTTATTTCCACTCGATGAGGGAAGGTTCTGCTGGAGTACACTTCGGGCTGGAAAGTTCATTATGGGGTTCTTCTTGTAGTCCTTAAATCCTGAGGATTTGATCCCCTTTTTTTGAAATCTCGAACCACTCTTCTGTTTCTAGTCTCCACGAGACTCTGCCCGATGTCCTTATTGTTCATGAAAATATGTTGCCTTTCTAATAGTGTCTTCTAAGGTCTTTGGCTCATCGAATTCGATTCGGTTCCGGTATTCCTTGGGTATCCCACTGATGAAGCGTTGCACCTTTGCCTTCTTTGCTTTGATATAGGGTATATATCTCAATAAGTCGATGAATTTGTTGACATATTCCTCTATAGTGAGTTGTCCCAGTTTGAGTTCATAAAACTCTTTAGCCTTCTCGTCGAAATATTTTTCCGACAAATACTTCTTCTGGAAGTACTTTTCAAACTGTTTCCAAGACAGGTCCTCCTCGTGGACCCCTTTCATATTCTTAAGATCTTCCCACCAGATGGAAGCTTTTCCGTTCAGATTGAAAGTGGCCACTCGGGCCTTCAGATTCTCTGAAAAGTCACGGACTCTAAAATATTTCTTCAGTCCAAGTAGCCAGGCCTCGGCTTCCTCTCCCTTCTTTATCTCACCATCGAAGGATGGAGGTTTGGCCTTTTTGAATTCCTCAAATTTATGAACCTTGGAAGTCTTTTGTTTCTTCTGTTTTCTTCAAGAATAGGAACTGGTCCTGCTGCTGGAAGGGCCTTCTGAATCGCTAGCTTCCTCCTCAGAGGAATCGTCTGTCACTGGTCCTTTACCCCTAGGGTGGACCTTTCTTGAGGTGCTCCTCTCAGTATGGCCACTGATACGACCATGTTTCTGCATCTCAGGTTCGTGCTGCATTTGTCACTGTAGGTCGGATAAGCTCTGTAGTAAAACCGCATTGATTTCAGTTTGCTTTTCTTGTTCTTTCATCATCCTTTCATTGTCGACCTTGCAGCTTTTCAATTCAACCATGAGACTCCTCACAGTCTCGGCTAGATTTGGAGGGGTTCCTATTGCTCTTCTTTCGTCAGACTCTTCGTCTCTATTGTGGGAGCCTTCTCCCATCTCTTGGTGAGTCACCATTCTCTGCGTCTGTAAATTCCCACGGCTGATCATCCGCTTGGGTGAAAAGACAAACGCTGGTTATTAGTCAAGGGTTAGATACATTTTTATAACCTGCGCATAAATTCATAACTCTTTCACATGCATACACAGTCGGGTTCTCGTTTCCAAGTTTTGATACTGGATAAGAGAGTTAAGTTAGGGGGTTACTCCTCATAGGAGTGCTTCAAACGAATCTTATGCGCAACTCGTTCATGAGCCCAATCAGGTCGAGTGTTGTAACCATGCTCTGATACCACTTTGTCACATACCCACTACCTCAATCAAAATTTTCGTTGATTTCTGCTGAATCCAAGCCCCCGAATTCCCTACGGAGGCCTAGCGCAAGCTAGCTCTTTTTCCCTCTCTCTCTCTCATGTGATCGCGGGCCGTAATCACAGATCAAATAATCATGGCGCCTCTTTGTATTTCACGCCTCGGTGCTACAGGAATGTCGAATCGTTCGACATTGCAACCGTCGAACCCCGACAGGGCTGGCGACTGGCCAATAGGAACAAATCCCAACAGGGCTAGAGAACAGCCAACGAAAACTGGCCTCGTCGCACGGTTAAGTGGAGTATAGGTGGTAGAGGGGGAAATGCGACACGGTAGTCGACAGGAGAGGAGGGGGCCCCACTTCACACGCCACACTATTCCGGATCCCCCCCCCCATTAAGGGCAGAATGGAAAGGGGGGTCCAGAATTCACCTGAGCACCATTGATCAAGGTGAATTAATCTCAACTGTTTGAGAGTTGCACGTCCGATTCCAGACCCCCCCCCACCGCTAAAGGCAGAACAACAAGGGGGCTCTGGAATGAAGCCTCAACCATAGATCTGAGTGGGTGGACTTTGGCCGTTCAGATCTGCTCATCACTTACCCTAAGGTGTCTTCGCGCCTCGGCTTAAAGTTGACATCTCTTCCTCTCATCTGACGGTCGTTACAGACCCTGAGATCCTCCGAAAGAATCTCGTCCGTTCATCAGGATTTATCATCACGAGAGTCCGAACTCTCAATTACGGAACCCACGAATTCTCGATGCAGTTAATCTCTCGACACGTAGCCTCCGTAAATCGGACGGTCCAGATCTGTCCTGGGGTTTGCACCATGGAAAGTCCCGATCTCTCGTCACCAAGACTCCCGATTCTGCCATTCCCGAGCTGAGACCACGATGTTGTGAGACTGCATCTCTGTCTGCCAGTGACCAGGAGCGAAGGTTACTCTCCTTCCTCTCTGCTATCACTCACTCTGCATATTGCTAGAGTTCTCTTCCTCCCCTCGCGTCTGCCCCCCAATCGCTTCTACCCCACGTCTTATCCTCTTGCGAGGTTGAGTCTAGCGCGATTTCCCTCGCACTGGTCAGTCATGATGGCTCTACGGATGGGTGGTTCACCTCCCCATCCCTCATTAATTCCTGAGGAGCCATCTACCTGCCAGTCTGTGAGACATTTAATTATGCGCCAGCGAGCCGCTTTTGGTTCTCTGGGCCAGTGAAGTCCAAATACGGTATTAGTTCTCGGCAAAAGTTAATGCCACCTTTCCAGGTGCCTTCCACCGCCATCGTGGTCTCTTTTTCAGCACATCCCCTCTCAGCAGTCCCGCAATATAAATTCATAATGTTATTCACATTCATTGACCTTTTCCATAAGGTCCATTCACATCACATATTCACATTCATGAGTTTGCCACAGTTCTAGCCAGTCCAGTTATTTTTACAAACTGGGGGAAACAGGGTGTTACACCGAGTGAAGGGGACGAAGGAGGGATATGACCTCCTCCGTAAGGAAAAGCGTTAGAAGGGACAGGAGTGCCCCCCAAGTGACCTTGCAGAGGAGTGATAGAGCTCCCTGCCCCCAGAATCAAAGTCTGTAAAGTGGAGTAGGAAAGTGCAGGACTTGTACCCGAACTAGGCATCCCGTATGAGAATGGAGGGCCTGTCGCACTAGGTGTAAAGGGGGTTGTGGCCATTGCCAAAGACGGATTCAGACCACTGTGCGAAGTAGTTACGGCCAAGAAAATGGTGGCTCGGACCGACGATGATGGGTTAGGAGGTGTAAGCTCTCCTGTGGTGACAACCGTGGTGGGAATCAAAGAATTCCCAGAAGAAGTAACAACATTTGTTTCCATTGCTGTGTGCGACACTGTCTGGCGCTCGTGAAAAACTGGTATAATAAAAGGTTCCAAGAAATCAGTGGTCGGGGTTTCAACCGAGCCAAGAGCGGTTGCTTCAAGGTTTAAAATGGTTGATTCCTCCGGGTGTTGTTCAGGCACAATGGGTTGTGACCCGGTCGCTTCAAAAGACCCTTGTTGGTCTAGCTTCCACCGTAAAGGTGGCGGGGGTGGCTCCAGTGTAACCGACGGCAGGCCGAGAAGCCTTCATGATCGACGAAGCTCGGGATCCTCCACTGTGTGAGAAGATCCAAGACACTCTAAGGTAGTCTAAATGCACAAAAGTAACACACACTAATAAAAAAGTCCCTAGAAGATAAGACAAGCAAACACTAAATTAATTGGAAGAACAGTTACAACAACCAACACTAGAGCAACTTACTGGTGCAAGTGAAACTTGAATACAGAAGCACCCTCTGGGTATACTCTGCAAAGCGTGGCCCGATGTCTATCCTAGGTACCACGGTATACCCCCACAGTCACCTGTGTATGTCCCTATAAAAGATTGGCAACTAGGTTGCCAGCATGCGAATAGTCACCAGGCGGGTACAGTCGAAAGTTGGGTAGACCACAATGAGCAGGGTATCGAGCCCGAAACCTATCAAGGGTATCGAGAGCAAATGGTCTGGAAGACAACTGAGGACCTCGAATGGATTCGAGACCCACAAAGCCCCGTGGCAAATGCAAATGACGGAATCCCAAAACAAGCCCTCTATATGTGTTCTCCACTACGATTGGTCCGACTTTGGAGGGGTTATCTCTGCTACCTTTCCGCACGTGACCTCATGTTTATCCCTTGTGTTAGAGGGGGGTCCCGGATAACTTCCACGAAATTGGACTTAGACACTCCCTATCACAGACTCCAATGTTTGATTTTAAATGGCCTTGAAGAGTTTCCTCTCCAACCTAATCCAAGGCCCTAGGCCTGAACTAGTTTGTGAACCCTACAAACATAAAAGTCTAGTAGATTTTAAATTTAGCGTTACTTTTATAGATTTGTCTTATGTCAAGGGGTATGCGGGTGAAACTGATGATGTGTAACAGATGAAAGCAAAAAATGAAAAAAAGCTGGAAACAAAACTTTTACTGAATGCAAATTTCAACAACTTTTCAAAAGCAAGATTTTTTTTTTTAACTTTTCTAAAATTTTGGACAGCAAACTCAAAGGAATTTCACTCGACTACGAGCTACTTATGATCTAAGTGAACTGCAAAAACTTATGAAATAAAAGACTTCTCCCTAGCTAATGATGCAAAAACACACTTTTCAATCAAAGAAGAAAATGAAAAGAGAATATATATTTTTTTTATTTGATTGCTAGTTAAAGCAAGAAAGGGAAAATACCGACAAGCAAAAAACCAAAGAAAAACAATTCTGGCTTAAAGCGCAGATCGCAAAGAATCAGAGTAAAAAATCACACAATAGCAATTGTAAAAAACAACGACTCTCTCACTTGTCTAAAAACCGTAAAAAATTAAAAAAAATTTATATTTTTCTGACAACGTTTTAAATGAGAAAAAGCAAGCTAAAGGTAGAAAGAATCCGAAGCTACTGACTGTTCAAATAGAGATTCAAACACCTGAGAAGAATACTTCTAATCAAAGGAGAGGATGACTGGCCCACCCTGAACAAAAGTATCCTGTTACAAGCACGCGACTGTCACTTAAACAACACGCGTGTGAACGCGTGCTAAACAACAACAGTGGGCGTGTACACACGGGCTGACCTTGTACAGGCCACGTGTATGTTTAAATTCTAAGAAAAAATAAGAAAACAGACAAACCAGACCAAGAAGAGACCCCTGGTATTGATAACCAGGATCCCTTGAAGGCTTGGATACTCTTTCTAACAGAAAAAAAAATAATGCAAGGAAAAACTAATAAGGAAAAAACAATCTGAGATAGGACTGTTAACAAACAAGACTCAGACAGAATTTCAGAAAACCCCTTGAGAATGTGTGATTCTGACAGGGAAGAGGAGGACTGCCTCTGAGGCTCTCTGAACTCCTACACGCTACTGCTACCTCTACAGCTAGCATTCACACGCGGGCTGAAAGAGGGTAGGGCGCGGGTACACGCGTGCAGGCCGCGTGTACCTCTGTGGGTCTCGAAAAACATAGCCAAGAAAAAGTCAAGGAGAGCTGATATGGAAAACCAGACTCCCTGCTAGCTCAGACTTTACAGAAACGAAAAGAAAAGACAGGTAAGAAAGACTAGCCTTTAAACTACCCAAAAACTAAATAAAATTCCAGGAACCCTAAAGAGTTATTTCCCTAGTGGAGTCGCCAATTATGTTGTTGGGAAAAACACCTACAGACTAGCAAATAGAGTTCAGACTTTGCATGCAGATATGACCGAATAGAAAATAACTTTTTACTTTCATCCCTAGATTTAAACCCCCATTTTTATTAGTCAATACATGGGAAGATCAACCTACCTTGTTACCGACGTTTGATGTCGATCCTCCGTTGTGCTTGATCACTTGTTCGCCATGCTCCTTCCAAAGCTGACCTGCATTCAAGACAAGCAACAACTATGCATGCATGTGACTAATATACTAATGGGTTAGAAATCAAACATAAACTAATCAATATCATAAACAGTTCATGAATTGGGACGGGAAAAGCACTCTCTTTATTTCTTAAAATGAATCAACTTACAAAAAGTTGAGACCGACCACCGTCCTTGAACCTGATCCTGGGCTCCTCTTTTTTTTCCTTCAACTTCTTTGCTTGAAATCTCCTTTGGCGTTAGGAAAGGCTAAAGGGTTGGGACAATGGAATACATAAATGGGCAGAGTTTCTTTGCTATATTTCTCCTCCCTCCAAATGGTACCCCTACCCCTTCTTTTATAGGCTAGAAGGAGCTAGGTATTTGGATGAACCCTCGGCCATGCATGGCCGGGAGTTTCAGTTAACTCACCCATAGCTTTTTGTTCCGTCGACAACTTTCCTTTTTTCGTGCTTTAGTGGGTACACGCGGGCTGTTTTGGGCCAGACAGCGTGTACACGCGTGCAGTAATGGGTTAGGGCGTGTGGGCCTTTACACAAGAGGATTTTCAAAGAGTTGTTCAACAATATTTTTGGAAAAGAGAGGATATGAGATGGCCTGATGCTAGGTAAGCATGTGTGGTGCAATTTAAAGTTATAACAAGTCCTCAATGGAGGAAGTCAAATAAGAACTGATCACCCAGCTTGAATTTGTCTTTGCATCACTCTGCACCAAACTGAAGATCCCTACAGATGACCCTTTCCCTGATGCACCTCCCAAGACTGAAGGTGAACATTCCTCCCATTCCCATACCTTTCAGCACCATCACTTTCAACACGACCTACGCCTTTCGCGGGTGGATGTGACAAAATTTGATGGTTCGGACCCCACTGGTTGGGTCACCCAAATGGAACATTATTTTTCTTTATATGGCATTACAGATGACTTGGACAAACTCTAGTATGGTGTTCTCCATCTAGATCAAGAACGCTGGCAATGGTGCCAATGGAGAAAAAATTCCCGTTAAGGGTATATTGCTTGGACCCAATTTGTGACGGAGCTGTATGAACGCTTTGACATTGACACCAACCACTTGGGCCGTTTGAACAAATTGAAACAATCAGGAACAATAGAAGACTTCATAGCTACATTTGAGCACCTGGATTTTCGAAGAGAAGGCATGAATAATGCTTTCTTTCGAGAGTGTTTTATCAGTGGCCTCAAGGAGGATATTCAGGCCCATGTCCTCATGGCTCGACCTTCAAGTTGGGTGGAGGCTACTAAAAAATCTAAAGAAGCACAACAAGCTGTTTCCTCTCAAAACTGTAAACCTTCCTTTATCCCTCACCCTAAACCCATAAACCCCACTACTCCCCCCGCCCCATTAAAGATCCAGAAATTGACCAGGGCTGAAATGGCTGAACGCCAACTCAAAGGCCTTTGTTATAATTGTGATGACAACTATTTCCTGGGCCACAAATGTAAGGAACAAAAGCTTTTTATGGCCATCTCTGAGGATATTTTGGAAGAGGATGTTGAAACTCCCCTTATGCCTGAGTCACCTGAAACCACTGACATCACCCCTGCCTCTGACCCTCCCGAAGTGGAACCGATCATTTCCCTCAATGCTCTCACTGGATTCTCTACCCCCCAAACCCTCAAGTTAATCGGTTAAATCAAGCATCAGAAGGTCATCATTCTGGTTGATAGTGGAAGCACCCATAATTTTATTCATCGCCGCATTGCCCAAGAAACCCATTGCTACATCCATGCCGTCAACAATTTCCAAATCATGATTGCCAATGGTGGTTCCTTGAAATGTGGAGGGTGCTATGAAAATGTGCGTCTCCAAATCGGTGATTACCACCTCAAATCCCATATGTTTGCTATCGACATGGGCGATTGCGACATTGTGTTGGGTGCAGATTGGCTAAGGACTTTGGGTCCCATTCTCATGGATTTTAAGGACTTAACCATGCAATTTGACCAGGAAGGCCACCAATATAAATTCCAAGGCATCATTGTTGGTTCACCTGAGGTCATTAGTTCCCATCGCATGGAAAAGCTGCTCAAAAAAGGTCATTCTAGTGTCATTGCCTAACTCCATGCCATACAAGCAACATAGACACCCCCGGTGCCACAAAACCTCCAAGCCATCCTTTCTAAACATCAATTGGTATTTTCCACTCCTTAAGGACTCCTTCCTTCCTAGGGTGTTCACGATCATTCCATTCCCCTGGTACCTGGAAGCCTTCCTCCCAATATCTATCCGTATCACCACCCCTTTGTACAAAAAAATGAAATTGAGAACATGGTCCAGGAACTCCTTACTGTAGGCGTTATCCATCCTAGTACAAGCCCTTACTCTTCTCTGGTCGTCATGGTCCTGAAGAAAGAAGGTTCTTGGAGAATGTGTCATGACTTCCGTGCCCTAAACAAACTGACCATTAAAGACAAATTCCCTATTCCTGTCATTGATGACCTCCTGGATGAATTGAGTGGCGCCCAATTATTTACTAAACTTGATCTTTTCTCAGGCTATCACTAGATACGTATGAAAGAGGCAGACATTCCCAAGACAACCTTTCACACTCATGAGGGCCACTATGATTTTTTGGTCATGCCCTTTGGCTTGTGTAACACCCCCTCCACCTTCCAAAGCCTCATGAATCATGTCTTCCGTCCTTTTCTCCGTCATTTGGTCTTAGTTTTCTATGATGATATCCTCATCTATAGCAAAACCTAGACAGACCATCTTACCCATGTGGATCGAGTTCTCCATCTCCTCTCTCAGCACCAACTTTTCCTGAAACAGTCTAAGTGTGCCTTTGGTGCCTCAGAAGTAGAATACTTGGGTCATTTGGTTGGAAAAGATAGCGTCAGGGTGGATCTGGAAAAGATTGAAGCTATGCAAGATTGGCTGCACCCAAAGACTCTCAAAAGCTTGCATGGATTTTTGGGCTTAACGAGGTATTATCGCAAGTTTGTTAAGAATTATGGAAAGATTACAGCCCCTCTCACTGCTCTCCTCAAAAATAATTCTTTCACTTGGACTCTAGCCGCTGCTCAAGCTTTCCAAACCTTGAAGATGGCCATGTGCACCACTTCGGTTCTGGCCCTTCCTGATTTCACAAAGACCTTTGTGTTGGAGTGTGATGCCTTAGGGAAAGGAATCAGCGCAGTCCTTATGCAAGAGGGTAGACCTTTGGCCTTCACCAACAAGAAACTATCTAAAAGGAATCTGGGCAAACCCATCTATGAAAAGGAAATGTTGGCTATTCTACATGTCGTTGATCTGTGGTGCCCTGATCTCTTGGGGCAATGTTTCCAAATTAAGACAGACCATCAAATCCTCAAGTACTTTCTGGAACAATTCCTTTCCTCCCCGGAGCAACAAAAATGGGTGACTAAACTTTTTGGATATGATTATGAGATTATTTACAAGAAAGGAAAAGACAATGTGGTGGCAGATGCATTGTCCCAAAAATATGAATACGAAGGATCCCTTTTTTCTCTTTCCTTCATTGTACCAGATTGGCTCCAAGTTGTTCGCCAGGAATGGCTACAAGACCCCAAAAGTTCGCATCTGATCCAAC
>JASDQU010298536.1:2747-13376 GCA_032191745.1 Picea mariana
TATGGTGTTTCCCTACCTTAAGGTTTTTCAGTACAATAAAGTGTGGGTTTTCTATATTTCTCTCTAGATCTATTGTGATTTTTTCATATTCATGTCTTTTGTGCTTAACAATTGGTATCAGAGCACTTTCCTTGGCAATAATTGTGGACAAATTATTATTTTTTCATATTTTTTGAAGAAGAAAAAGAGAGTTGCGACACTCCAAAAACTTATTGTAGCTTTATGTGTGGAATTTGAAGAAAGAGGTTGAGTATCGAGGTTCCTCTTGGAAAAAAAACCAATTTCAAAAAACAAATTGTTTGAAATGAAGTTCGGGAAGTGAAGTTATCGACATTTTAAAATGTGTAATGTTTCAGGGTTTTTTGCGGACAACCATGTTATTTTTCTTATTTCTATAGCACCTAGTGCCGAATTGGCTCAAAACAATTATAGATATGAATTCCTCTCACAATTTTACCTAACTTCAAAAAACAAATCGTCCAAATCGGAGCTTCGGAAGTGAATATATTGCTAATTTAAAATAAACTAGTTTTTGGGTTTTTTATGATGGTGATGGGACTGCAGATCTCATAAATTATCACAAAGTTCTTAGATTTCTACCAGATCAGTTCCATTGGATAGATAATTTTAATATATTTATTTTAGTATATTATATGTGGTGTTTCCAATGTATATTCGACTTCTCATGGAAATTCGACAAAAGTTTGAAGCCCTCAAGCCAAAAGTTAATAGAGGGAGATGTAACTTGGAGATTGTCAACCATAAATATAACATGGAGATCATTGGCCATCACATAATGGAAGAATATAATCAAGAAACATATGCTTGGTCTTATTGGGAGGCCAAATGTGATGATTGGTATATGGATAGTTGTCACTTCTGGGATGACAACCACTTCCATATTTTATTTGATGACTCTACTCCGCCTTATGTAGATAACATCAATGTGCCAAATCAAGAGCCATTTAGGACTACCAGTGTCCAACCTACATATTATAAAATGGTATTTTTCCTTCTAGATTCAGCCACAACCTTTTCCAACTATGTGGATGGATATGCATATTTGGATTCACATGACCAGTTTCGATATTTGGAGCATCATTTTGAGTTGGCTCTTGAGATCCAATATCTTCAGCATAGAGTTCATATGAGAACATGGACATGGGACCCAGGTTTACAGTGATGGTTGGAATACTTCATCATGGTGGCTCAAATTTCTACATGGGGCCCTAGTTCTCAAGTCTACTTCATAACTATGGTCCACACTTATCCATGGGACCCTGGTATGTGGTTGTACATCCTCATAAAAAGAATTGATGACAATGCTTTAATAAGGGGGATGGAATGTAGTATAGATAGAGAGGTAATGGGGGGTGTGGATGGCCCATAATAATAATAGTGGAGGCCATTCAATGTAAATTGGAATAGGTCCACTATATTATTAAATAAGTTCCACTATGGTAGTTAGATATAATAAATGTAAGAGGACTTACTAGAACGTTCTACTTCTAGAATGTTCCTCCTCTAGAATATTCTTAGATGGTTGGTAGCACTATATAAATGGGTTCAAGCAATGTAATGGGAGAAATAAGAAGTATTGTATTTGGAGCGTGTGTCCCATTTGGAGGTTTCCCCCTCAAAGAAGCAACTGAACAGGAGAGGATCTATATTTCTCTCTAGATCTATTGCAATGTTTTTGTATTGAGGTCTTTGGTACTCAATAGCAAGTTTATGCTAGGTGAATATTTTGTTGAAGATGTAGATATTTGTATAGATATGATGAAGCAGATGCACTTGTGAGATGTTTGCATATATAAAATTTCTATTATTATAGATATGAATATCCAAATCCCCTTCATTCATGGAAAATTTGGGTGAAACTATGCAAATCACAAGACTTTTCCGGAAAAAACCCTAAAAATATGTTGAATTTAAAATGCCAATAGCTTCACTTCACAAACTCCATTTTGGACAATTTTCTTTTTGAAATTGGATATTTTTCCAAGAGGAATTCAAATATCCAATTATTTTCTATAAATTATACTTGGAAAATGTCTAAAGTGAATCTGAAGTGAGCGATACCTTTTCTGGCTCTTGAGATGCATGCATGGTGCATGCAGAAGTCTCTGCTTTTGGCCCTTGATATGCATGCATGGGAGTCTCTGCATGTGACTAATGGGATATATGCATGGTGCATGAAAAAAAATTTGCATGTAGCTCCTGAGATGAATGCATGACATCTTTTGCACGTGATTTAGAAAATTGATCTGAAATGGAGTAGACATTATCTTGAATGAATGGAAACAAAATTTTTTGTAGATACCTATGTAGAAGGATATTCAAACTAAGAGGCTTGATCTTCCGATGGTGCAATATCTAACTTGATACAGAATAATTTACTGATCGTGTTGGGGTGGTTTGCAAAATTCTAATGATGTGTTTTTTACCCAAAAACTCATAAACTGAAGATTATATTTATTACTGATAGTAATATGACACAACATAAAATAAAATAACTCAAATTATATATATTTATTTCATATTCAATTTCCCTTCAATCCAATGAAAACTTCCTTCACCATCTCAAAATACCGAAATCACATGTAAAATGATTCTCATATACCAATTTAATGGATGCTCTTAAATTCCATTACTCAAAACAACAAAATAACTACACCGTTGAAATCCTTGAAAAATTATGAGAATTTTGACTATAAATTTGACCAATTTCCAAACTAGTTCAATTTCATGCTCTTTGGCATGCAGAACATTGCATTAAATGTCCATTAATGAAAAATTGAGAATTTTTTTTTACAAATGATATTAAATCACAAAAAAATACCTCATATGCATGATCCTTACAAAAAATCATGCAAAATTGATATAAAATACTTGAAATTCTGTCAAAGTACCATTTGGCATGTTTTATGGTGCAACACAAAACTTGACTTGTACCTGCAAATACTTTAATACATCCGTACTACCTCGAGATTCATTCACTTTCTCAGACTCCATGCACCTAGATATTTATGCATAGGGATGTGTGTAGGAGTTCTGGGATCCATGCCCATTAAATAGGCTCGACCTCCAACCTCCATCTGAACCATTGGTTAACTTCATTACCAAAATTAGCGAGGATCCCGCTATATATGGGTCATTGACCTAGTGGTTAAAGCCTCCTGCTAAAATGGAGGAGTTTAGGGGTTATATTCCCCGTGACCTTGGAATATTATGTTGGTTATTTGGTTAAATTTTTTACTACATGCACACACACACACACATATATAGTATATAGTTATATTAACTATATATATATATATATATATATATATATATATAATACAATGACGACACAAATGACAACTCAAACAAAGCTCATATGAAAAAGTTATAAGCGGTCAAATTTCGTATCAAGTGGTATTAGAGTAGGTTGTCTGACCAACTTCTTGAGAGAAGTGGTATCAGAGCAGGTTGTTTGATCCACTTCTTTGAGAGAAGTGGTATCATAGATAGTTTTGGTGTGAGTTGCAAGTTGTTTTTGTGATGAGATCCAAGAGTTTAGTTGGTAAAGATCTTGAAGACTCTTATTAGGGAAACACGATGAGTAAATTTCTCATGAAATTGAGGTTGCAAAAGAACATTAATTGGAAAATACAAAAGGATAATTACGAGTTAAGAATGCAATTGCAAGATCTTGAGGAAGAGAAGCAAAGAATGTGAGATCAACTGTTATGTCATGAAGATTTCCACATGAGTATTTTTCATGATCTAGAGAGAAAGTTGCAGATGGAACCATCAATCAGTAAATTTGGACAAACAGAGAATGATATAGTATCTCTTGCACTATTTCCCTCCAAGAACATGATATAGAAAGAAGATTCTCCCTACTATTCTTTGTCCCATTGAGATGGAGAGTGCTCGAAGATAGCTAAAGCAAAGAGAACCTTAGATGAAGAAGTACTACATCAGAAATTGGCCCTACCTTCCAGTCTAGAGAAGAGTAACATGTGCAAGTCATCTTCATGGAAAGATGTACATACTATAGGAGAATGAATGAAGAATTTTCTCACCGGTGAATGGCCTAGTTATCCATGTGCTTCCTGTGGAACTAGCAACCATGATGTGGAGAAGTATGTGAGAAGACAGTCTGTGCAAGTAAATCCCTCCAAGAGGAAGGCAAATCATTTCTCCAGTTAGATCAAAAGGAGGAATGATAATAAGGGATTATAGGAACAAGACACTTTGCTCTTATTGTGGTAAGAGTGGACACCTAATTGAGAAGTGTTAGACACTTTACTGTCACTTATGTCCAAAGAAGAATAGAAAAGATGTGAAGACACTTGTGAGAATACAAGCAAAAAATCCAGATGAAGTCAATGGTCTTACTGAAGGGATTGGAATATAATATTTCTTGATGGCTAGTCTTGGGAAAGTGATTTATGAAGACATCGAAGAATGGTTTGTGGATAGTGGCTCATCTCACCACATGACCGGGATGAGATCAGTATTTTTGAAATTATCAGATTCCGACACATATTGCTTTGTAGGATCTAGAACCAATACCAGACAATCAATAAGAGGGTATGGATATGCAAGATTGTAGCTCAAATCAAGAGGATTTCTATGAATCGAACATATGTTGTATGTTATAGACTTAAATATAAACTTTCTCTCTGTTGTATCATTTGAGGATGACGTCTATGAAATCATTTTCCAGAATGGTTGAGAAATTGTGTATTAAAGAAAAGTTACAACAGACAGAACAACAGTTCTTAGTATTCGCAAGGAGATATTATATAGGTTAATGGGAAGATCGATAGTATAATATAATGGTTACTTTGATTCGACATCAGATTCAATATCAGATTCAACATCAATGTTAGAGGCATTGTCAGAGGTCGAAATTAGGGAGACTCCTCCCAGTACATTGGGGAGAATGAGTCCAGAAGTAAACCATCTTTAAAATTTTGTAAATATGTATATTTTTAAATGTAATATGCATATGTGTAAATATCTCGAAGTCTACTAGAAGGATTGTAAGTCACTCATTGTAAATTAGAAGAGTGAAAGAGACTTTGTAAATTTATATATTGCCACCTTATATGAGTGATAGGAATTTTGTAAAGAGATTTTTTATATTGCCACCTTATATGATGTAAAGAGTGAGAGGAATATCATTAGAGAGATTCATAGATAGCCACCTTACACTTTGTTTTAGAGTGAGAGGAATCTCGTTAGAGATTTATATATAGCCACCTATATACATATTGTTTTTCAGTGAGAATAATCTCGGGTACAAATGATAGTAGTACAAGAATAATTGTTCTTCAAGGAAGGAGTGACAATGGACAAAGTATTCATTCGGGGACTTCTATATATACATTAGTAGTATAAGAAAAGAGAGTCCAAATGGGAAAGGAATAGAATGAGATATAGTTCTCATCACTAGGTTGTTGAGTATGTATAATTTTGGAGGTCCAAAATTTGTTCAATGGGAAGGTGTGATCCAAGAGGATCCGAGGAACAATCACAAAGGTCTAGGAGGATCCAAAATGCTCGTAGAGGTCCCAAGGGATCCATAAATGATAAACATTCTATTGTCTCAAATCGTCTTGAAAAAGACATCATTGAATAGAGCTCATCATCATCTTTCCAATGGAACAAACGACAAGTCAAAATGAATTTGTATGCAAAAGTTATAAGAAATTGAAGTTCGGATTAGGTGGCTATTATGTTGGCTCTATATTTTCAACCTTTTGCATGAAATATTCAAAACATTCCTTATTTCTGAATTGAACCTCCAATCTAGTTCATAGTTCATCTAGATTTGAGAGTGATTCAACATGATATTGTAGTTTAGGAGAAATAGACATGCAAATAAGTCCAATATCCATGTCCTGTTTGTCAAGAAAGTCATTTTTATCATCGTTGGAATTAGGCTCTACTTATTTTTCCATGGTTATTGGATATAAGCCTCTACTTATTATAAGAAGTAGAATATTTGGTTTCCACTCCAAATAATTGTGTATCATAAGAAGAATTGTCGGTGAAAATACCATTCTATTTTATTGTATTCCCTCCTAAACCTACAAATAAAGTGCCTATGCACTTTCGCCTAGAAACATATCTCTGATACCATGTTAATTTTCATGGAAACTTGTCACAGAGAATCTAGCTAGTAGAAAAATCACATAAATATTGTGAGAGAGAAAAGAGAAAGAGAGACAAGCTTGAGAGAAAGATGAATTTTATTATTGCACATGAATAATGAGCAATACACACATATAAGTAGTCCAAGAGAATAAATGCACTAATATTAGGAGTACATGTGCCATATTAGTGATCTAAAGGAGATCTGGACACTAACTCACTGTAATGGGAGTCAACAAATAGCTAGTCTTATTGAATTGTCAAAGCATTCACTAGTTAACTAATTTCACATGCGTGGAAGAGAGAGAAAGGAATGCATGCATGATATATGTGACCTCCTTCTTTTAAACATGAAAAAATAAAATGTTTCATGAGAGAAACACAATTGTTTCATGCATGAGTTACCTCCGCTAGTTTAACTAAACTCTCCACTAGTCTAACTGAAGAGGGAATGTGCCCTGAGTTTTAGAAAATATCCTAAAAAATATCCTAAAAGGTAGGAGGCCCTATCGATGACTAGAAATCCATAAAAAATAGGAAAATGAATTACTAGGTGAGTGTGTAATATCTCCAACATGGACTAGGCCATGAAAAGGATGATGATGTTGTTGCAACTAAAGGGTGAAAGATACTACAAATGTTGTTGTAGAAAAACAAAATATTAGGGATGGTCTAATGATGAAATAAAGAGGATATTCAGGATGGTATGAACTCCAAGGATGATGTTCCTTCAAGGGGGAGGAGATTGTAGCATACCCATTTTTAACCCTCCCCCCCCGCTCTGATTAAATGTGTAATTAATTTCATGAATTGTTGTTTTATTCTCAGCATGGATAATTAATTATGATGTCATGATGATAACCTTATTCTCAGCATGGATAACCTTATATCCTTCAACTAACAATAAAATTACAACAAGTCACTGAGGGCACAAGAAATTACAGGGGCCATGATACCATGAGTGGGGAATAGTGAGGAGGCCAAGAAAGGAGTTCAATATGCCTTAGCATCCCTAGCCACCTTTGAAAAAATTCTACAATTCACTTAAAGATGAAGGTTAATTTTTTATTGGTAGACTCAACGAGACCCTTTCCATAGGGGTAATAATTAGTTGTGTATTTCAGAATAATTTCCTTATCTAAATTAAACTCAGTCGATTTCAAAGACAAGAAATATGTAGAATTATCAAAATAAAGAGTTGTAGGTACTCCAAAGCTTCTAAAAAATTGATTACTACTTTGTTTAACTTTGTTAGTGGTATGGATTCTATCCATCATGTCAAGTAATCAGTGGCCATGTTGATATACTTGTGCTATCTGGATGAGCGAGAGTTTATTTCTTCAATCATTTCTAGATGATCCATATGGATTTCGGTGGCCTCCCACCTATTCCAACTGGCTCATTTTGACATTTTTTTCCTAGTTTTCAGGTCCCTAAATTTCGGGGTCGTTTTGAGGCCCTAAACAAAATTTCTAGGGATCACCATAGTTATATTGTAGACAAAGTTAGAGTCTGATGCCAACATGTGTATTCCTCAGATAGACCTTTCCAATAGGCTATTGTGCACCCAAAACGGAGATCGTATGCAATTTATAACCCCAGGAAGTTGATGTACTAACTTACCCCAACGGGGCCCATAGGACTTTTGGCGCTTCAGCTCCTAGTGTTAGGTTTTTGGATGTCTAGGGTTTTGGAATTCTTGTTTATTGTAAAAAGGCTTGGAGAGGCTCATTGTAACCATCTTATTTCGAATGAGTGCAACTATCACATCTCTTCTTAGAGATAAGCCGCCAACATTCTAGCAATCTTGTTTTCCGCTGCATTTTATAGTTTCAGCACATTTTCTTATTGAATAGAAACCGGTTTTATTATATCTATGTTATTGTATCTCTGTTATCCTTGTGTTTTTGTGTTAATAACAATAATAATCCGCAGTGATTTCATTCTTCTCATAAAATCTGGATGAGTGGTATTAGAGCGGTCTGCTCCTTGTTGTTCTTAATGAATGTCCCCGAGAAGGTTAGGGTACAAAGAATTGGTTATCAAGCTTGTTTCTATTGAGGAAAAAATATCTCACATGCCCAAGAGACCTCTCATGGTGGGAGAAAATAAATACGACGAAAAATGATATCCTTTCAAAATGTTGCTTGAGGAATCCCTCATGCAACAGAGGAACGAAATGATGGATAGTTTTGCACAAATTCTTTGACAGCTACCAATAGGTGACACATCTTCCTCGAACGGAAGAAAATCCCCCTTAGAGGTACAAATCAACTTTGATATTCCCATATTTGAAGGTCAGATAGATGCAGATGTTGTAGACAAATGGTTGAATCTACTAGAAGGGTGTTTTTTTGTCCATAACTTTTTGAACAGATAAAATATTACATTTGCACTCCTCAAATTCATTCCCCATGTCAAATATTGGTGGGAGAATTTATGTGGGAAAAAGGAAATAGAGGAAACCTCATTATTTATAGTCTTGGTCACCTAGGATTCCTTTAAGGATATTGTCATGGAAAAATACTACCCTATCGGAAGTTATGACGACCTTTATACAAAATGGACCACATTGCGGCAGGAAAGAGACCAAGCAATGCCATTGTTCACAAATATCTTCCATACCTTGTGAACCAATATGGGTATCAAATATTCTGAGTGAAATATGGTGCTCAAGTATTGAGGTGGTATGCATAGATACATCGAGGCCAAAATGGAGTTTTTGGACATCTTGTCCTTGGGCATGGCCTATCGATATGTTGTCAAAATTGAGAAAAAAATTAAACAAAAGACATGATAATTTTGGCCTGGGAACCCCTCACATCAGAAGCAAGTAAAGGAAAGAGCCAACCCGTAGAAAAAATGACAAATCAAAGACAAAAAAACGTAGGGTAGTCTAGGCTAGAAGCAAAGGACACCGGAAAGACAAAAAAAGATATCGGGAACTACTGCTACTTCCATGTGAGCCTCTAGCATAACACTGTTGATTTCCACTCCAAGAAAACTCTAGTGGCTGAGGTAAAGCCTATAAATCATATGCGGGTTCCGAGTCTGAGTCAAAACTAGAAAGGGGGAGATAGATCATTGTCGCGGAACCTAGTGCTACCATTTCTACCACCAAGTCCATCCCGGTGAACCAGATGAGCCAGAAGAAGGTGAGTGCCTCTTTCATTCAAAGATATGGGTAAAATTCACCTCATTTCACTTTATCATTGATAGTGGTAGCCATAAGAACCTCATCTCAGAAGAGGTCATCAAGCGGCTATCCCTGCCATCAACACCGCACCTGCATCCCTACACCATTGGATGGATTCATCAAGGAAGCAATATTCACGTCATCCAACAGTGTCGCATGTCATATGACATCAAGCCCTTCAAAGACGAGGTATTATGTGATGTTTCTCCTCTCTAGTTTTGTAATGTTCTTTTGGGCCAACCTTATTTATGGAAATGTCATGATGTATATGAGTCTATGCCTCGTAGTGTTATTATTACTTTGGATAGGAAATTATACAGGATACCCAAGGCAATCCCACCTAGTGTTATTTTCATGATCTCTTCCAAACAATGTGGGAAGGTCATCTCTTAGACCATGAATTTTGTCTTCTTCCTGATTCACTCTCAGAGTGAGAGAAATATTGCAGCCACATCCAGGGTCTCCGCAAATGCCCTCTCCACACAACAGAAGCAAGTGGACAAGGTCATGGTAGAATACAAAGATATCTTCTCCTCACCTACCAGGGTACCTATGCACTATCAGGTCAAGCATCCCATCGATCAGACCCATGAAAAATCGTTGCCAAATGGGACAATATACCACCACTCTCTGTTAGAGAATGAGGAGATCAAATGACATATCTAAGAACTTCTCCACAAGGGGAACATTCATCCCAGTTCATCGCCTTGTGGGAGCCCAATCATGTTGGTGCAGAAGAAATATGGGACCTGGTGACTCTGCATTGATTGTAGGGCCCTAAATAAAATCACAGTCAGGAACTAGTACCCAATTCTCAGAATCGACGCTCTCCTTGATCAACTCAAGGGGACCAAATACTTCAGTAAGATTGAGCTGAAGTTTGGATACCATCAAGTCCCCATAGACAAGACACATGTATGGAAGACTACCTTCAAGTCAAAAAAAGGGCTTTTTGAATGGTTGGTCATGCCCTTTGGTTTGAAAAATTCTTCGGCAACTTTCATGAGGATGATGGATGATATCCTACGACCTTTCACCAATATTTTTGTAGTGGTGTATTTAGATGAAATCCTCATCTACAACAAGATTGTAAGTTTTAAACCTGTGAAGTAAAGCAATGCATATAGATTCTTAAGCAAAACAAAATTTAATCAATGGCTCATACACAGAGTACACAGAGATTTTATACCGGAAACCCTCAACCGGGAAAACCTTTCTTATATTAATTATATCAAATTTCACCATTCACTATACAATATATATACAATTGTTTTAGGTATTCT
>JASDQU010298539.1:0-14009 GCA_032191745.1 Picea mariana
GCCAGATGCCGCAACCTCGTCTCCCTTTTCTGGCCACGCTCAATATTTCATACTTGTCTTAGTTGATGAATGACCATGTGTGTCATGATACTTCATGCCCCCCCATTCCCACCAAGCTTCCTTCAGATATTCCAAAATTCGAAGGTAAGAATGGTGAGGATCCTGGTGATCACGTTACCACCTTTCACCTAAGGTTCTCTTCGAATTCCCTTAATGACAATTCCATTCGGTTAAGATTATTTCAACGCACCCTCATAGGGGTTTCCACAAAATGGTATATCGAGCTACCTACGGGGGAATACATGACCTTTAGTCATATGGTGCTAGTATTCCTTAACCACTTCCAATTGTTGGTTCATTACGATGTTGGCCTAGAACTTCTATTGACCTTATGCCAGGACAAAGCCACTCATATCTCATATCACATCTAGGAGTGGCATAGATAGAAGAGGTTGATTAAGACCTGCATCCCCCCAGATTTCCTATTAGAATGGTTCCTTAAGTCCTTGCAGCCTCCTATCTCGAAGGATGTTGCTACATTTGGGGTTACATCCGAGGAAGAAGAAATATTCAAAGACCAACAATTAGATATTATGTATGCTCAGTCTAGGATGTTATACCAGATTATTCTGGATGCAATGAGGTCAAACTATGACCCTAGGAAAAATCATTGACCTCATGCCGATGGCATTATAGGCTCCACCATTGTGAAATCCATAGACTCAGTGACAAGCCATTTGAAAGATTTGTCTCTAAACTAGTCTGCAGGAAGGCCAACTTCTTATGTGTCTTCCAATACCACTCAGTCAGTGGATGTACATTCCATGCAATCGTCGACCGACCCAAATGGTAACCTGCAACTAGGTGAGAATAAGAAGAAAGGAAATAATAATAATCACAAGGGTGGGAAGAATAATAATAAACCCAAGGACAATGGTAATAATGAGAAGACGAATAATAATGTTGGTGAGGGAAAGAAAGAAAGGCATAAGGTGAAATTTCCTTGTAATCTTTGTATATATGATCATCTTACTCATTTATGCCCCAAACTTATGGAAGCTGCAAGGCTCTTATCTCTACCACCTGTCGTGATGACGAATCCTTTTCCACATAACCAACACATGGCCTCGAGCTCCTCCAATAATGGAAATGTGGCCAGTGGAAGTCAAAACCCACCGACACAATACGGTGACCATTTGTGTATCAATATGGTCAATTCTTAGTTTAATGTATCCACCCAGTCTCATGATTACAGTTCTTCACAAACTGTACCTGGTCTAGAATTTCCTCCTCCTCCTCCAGAGACACCTTTTCAGATCAAAAAACCATAGCCACCACCTTGTATTCCGAAAGGAGTATTCAAGCGCTCTACCGACAATCCAAATGCTAGAGTCGCCCAGAATTACTCTATTGTTGAGGACCTGGGTCAAACCCCTTATGCGATGTCGACTCTGGAGGTACTCCAAACACATCCTTCACATAGGAATTCCTTGCTATCTGCATTAGGATCTCTAGACCCCAGTGGCTCGAAAGTTATCAATTTTGACGTCACAGATGTGAAGCCTCGCTTGCCTTACCATGTGGCATTGCAAATTCACGTGGGACGTTACTCAAAGTATACCATCAAACGTACGATTGTTGATGAAGGAGTTGCTACATGTGTGATGTCCCTGATCTTTTGGAAAGCTCTTGGCTCTCCAACTCTTTCTCAATCTCCGACCATGTTGACTTCTTTTGACAGTCGTTCCTTCCACCCTCATGATATTCTTCCTACCTTTCTGGTCCAATTAGGTGGGAAGACGGTAGAGGTGGATTTTGAGGTGCTTGATGGGCCCATCGATTATAACTTGTTACTAGGATGTAATTGGACTTATGCTATTACTGTCGTTGTATTTTTTGTCTTCCACACTCTTTGTTTCCCTCACGATGGAATATCGTGACGGTCAACCAGTTATCCTTTGTGTATGCTAGCCTTAATGCATCAGTTGGACCATCGATCCCCATGGTAAAAAATTCTCAGCCGAAAACTGAAAACATCAGTGTTAGAATGTATTCATCCCTTATGGGTACCTTCGAATTCATGGCACCGATTCACCATGTGTATTCCATGTCCAGTAGGCATGTTTCATCAGAGAAGTCTTTTCCTTTCCACACTTCCTATTTTAACGATCCTTGGACCCTACCTTCCTCGACTTCGTCTTGTGAAGGTCAGTCACATGATGGAATGGACACAACACTATCGGCAACAGAGATAGCGTATCAATTTTTTCTTGACTCTTCCATCGATCCCGATCCTATTACCTCACCGAAAGATGAGCAAGATCATGTTCTTAATCTGGTGTGGGCCACTTCATTGTCTTTCTCACATGACTACCTCAATGAGACTTTACCCTCAGATGAAGCTATCATCGAAGCCATGAATGGTCCTAACAAACCTTGGGATGATATACATCATTGCTCTTATTTTCTCCTAGATCTTGCTAGAATCAAACAAGATGACTTTCGATCTAGTTTGAGCGAGATAGTCGGTCACGTCGTAGTTCTACTTGATACGCACAACATTTATGTCGAAGGAAATATGGAGAGTATCTGTCCTACCGTCATGATCGATATCTCTCGTACCCCTGGCAAGATTGAAAATGTACATATCGGTGCAGATTATTTTCCAGAAGAAATCATGATCTACACCGAGCTCTTCAAGGAATTTCGAGGTGTATTTGCTTGGTCATATGAAGAGATTCTAGGAATCAAACCTCGAATTGTCGAGCATGAGATTAGAACTAATTCGGATGCTAATCTTGTTCGACAACGTCTTAGAGCTGTCAATCCCCAGAAGGCCCATGCTATTAAGGCATAGGTAGAGAAAATGCTTGATGTTGGATTTATCTACCTGGTTCCCTTGACTAAATGGGTATCCAATCCCGTTCATGTGAATAAGAAGAAAGGAACCATCCATGTATGCATGGAATTTCATGACCTGAATAAATCCTATCCTAAAGACAACTTCCTGACACCTTTCATTGATCAAATTCTCGACGAGTGTGCGGGAAGCAAAGTGTTTTCTTTCATGGATGGATTTTTAGGGTATAACCAAATTCAAATTAAACCCAAGGATCAACACAAGATGACATTTATTTGTCCTTGGGGTACTTTCGCATGCTGGAAGATGCCTTTAGGCCTTAAAAACGTCGGAGCAACCTTCCAACATGCTATGACCTTAGCATTCCACGATATTAAGCATATATTTGAAGCTTATCTTGATGATCTTGCTTCTCACTCTTGTAAGAGAGTGGATCACTCTAATTACCTTCAGATAGTTTTTGAAAGATGTCGTCATTATAGAATCCGGTTGAACCCTCATAAATGCATCTTTTGCAATAGGTCTAGACGTCTTCTGGGATTTTTAGTCTCAGAGACCAGGATCATGGTAGATCCATTAAAGGTTGAGGTAATACTTTGATTTCCTCCCTTGCACACTATTCAACAACTTCAAGGTTTACAGGGGAAAGATAATTTTTTACATCGGTTTATAGTGAAATATGCCAATATTACTAATGGTTTCATGCGTCTTTTGAAGGACACCCCTTTTATATAGGATGAGTGAGACCAGGAATCCTTCGATGATTTGAATAAATCCTTGGTATCAAATCCTCTATTGAAGTCTCCTAACTACAGTAGGGATTACTTGATTTATTTTGTTGCGTCTAAAGAGACGATTGGTATGGTTTTGGTTCAGGAGGATGATGATATCTCTAAGTACGTCATATACTATCTTAGTCAAAACTTAGTCAGTCCTGAGCTTAGATATTCTCATGTTGAAAAGCTAGCTTTGGTTGCTATCCATGCAGTCCAACGATTACGCCATTATATATTTCCTTGAAATACTATTGTGGTTGCCAATGTCAATCCATTTCAATACATCCTTACCAGGCATATCATAGGGTCGGGAAAATACAATAAATGGATTGTCATTTTATAAGAATTTGATATCGATTTCACCTCTGCGAAATCCAAGAAATTACTAGTCTTTGCAGAGTTAATATCTGAATTCCCATGATTGGATGAGGATGTTATTAATTTTGATTCATTTGTGGAGAAACACATTTTCCTTGTGTCGTCGTCCAACCCCTGGTATGGGGACATTGTTCTCTATCTTCAAACTTTGAAGTTTCCTCAGCATCTCTCGCAAGATAACCAACGACGTGTATGATACCAAGCTAAGAATTACATTATCGTCGGCGACACTTTGTATCATCGAGGAATCGAAAATATCATTCTTTTTTGTTTAAATCACGAACAAGTCGAGTCAATTCTAAACAATTTCCACAGTGGGCCTTGTGGTGGTCATCTATCCAGGCTTGCGACAACCCAGAAATATTTGCGAGCCAGTTATTTCTAGCCTTATATATTTAAATATTGCATTGAAGGGTTAAGAAGTGTCACCCCTACCAGGTGCTCACTCAAAAAATTCTCTCGCATCCAACCCCTCTCCATCCAGTCATTACCGTTGGTCCCTTCACCAAGTGGGGGGTGGACTTTTGGATTGCAACCCAACTTCGGTTGGGGGGCATCAACACATTATCATGGTCATAGACTACTTTACTAAGTGGGCCAAGTCCATGCTTACAATTAAATCCAACGGGAATACTATCTCCTTCTTCGCATTCAATCAAATTATCAACAGGTTCGATATCCCGAGTGAGATCGTCACTAATCATGGAAGTCACTTTTAGAACGAAATGATGGAAGAGATAACATCCAAGCTGGGGTTTAAGCATGGTCATTCTTCCCCTTATTACCCCTAGGAAAATGGATAGGTAGAGGCCATCAACAAGTCTCTCAAGACCATTTTGCATAAAACTATTAGCGAGAACAAATCTGACTGGCATATTATGCTATATCCCACACTCTGGGCATACCGAACCTCGATCAAGAATGCCATCTGATTTTCTCCTTTCCAGTCAGTACACAGTGTGAATTCGATTTTGCCTATTGAATGCAAAATCCCTTCTCTTATATTATCATTCATGCTCCTCCTTGACTCTTCCAATCTAGAGCGATGCCTCGTACACCTAGAGAGTCTCGATGAGTAGCCTCGAGACGCCTCTACGATTATCAAGGTGAATAAAAGATGTGTCAAGGTTGAATACGATAAGTCTGTATGTCCTCGGTTGTACACTGAGGGTGACATGGTCCTTTTATATGATCAAGATAAAGAACCACTGGGGTCAGGCAAGTACAAACCCATGTGGCACGATGCCTATATCGTGCGACATGTCTTAGAAAAAGGAGCCTATGAGTTAGAAGATTATGATCCTATGAGACTATTGGGTGTAACTCTTTGTATACTAATATAATTTAGTGTATATATCTTTTCCCTTTACTTTTTATCTTCAACTTTCTTATCAAGATTTCCCTTGGTTGGCAGATGTCAACGGAGTCTTCGGTCTACTTAGGATTCGTAGACAGATCCAATCATCATACATGAAACTTGGCTTCCGCTTGGGTGGTTTACTCACCCGAGGTTCTACCAGTGTCTTCAGGTGGTGTATGCCTAGGGCCATCCATGAATAATGTGGTCGAATATAGCGTCGTTATAGAAATTTTGTGCGATGCCATTTCACATGGTATTCTCTCTTTGAAGGTTCGCCTGGATTATGAATTAGTAGTATGTGATTTAAATGACAGTTACCATGTGCGTGATCCTACATTACTCTGATGATTCCTACGGGTACGCATTTTAGAGCGACAATTTGATTTTATTACTTATCATTACATAACTAGGAGTTCTAATTATGTATCTAATGCTTATGCTAATTTCATTTTAGATTGGCATTTGTCACATAACTAAAGCAAAGAAAACAATCTCATCAATGTACACATTGTAATATAAGTAAATCCAAAGAACCATGTTTTATATATATTTCAGAAAATATGATGTTTATAGTACAAAATTGGGGCCAACACCCTCAATACACATATACAACTGATAATACAAAATCCATGACATCTACACATGTGGTGCCAGATGTGTGTCATGATAAAATGCTACGACGTTTGTGAGACACTGAAAGATTCACAACCAAGCTCTGGGCACACCAACCACTTGTCGCTGCATGGCCTCCGACAGATCCTCTACATGAACCATCAAAATCCTATGTGTCAAATGAGACAGGTTTCCCTGCACGTTTTGAAGGATTCTCTCTGCTTCTCCTCCCGCAACCTCATCTCCCCGGTGCCTTCAACGATGTCGTGGACGATCATCTGACCGTCACGGATCTACATCTACATCACACAAGTGTCTATTTAGTACTTAATCATCATCCAAAAATATATTTGTTTTACTATACAAATACAAAAAAATGAAATATTTAAAAACTTTGACATACCTATGTCCCCATAGGCAGTCCCTAGTGGAAATGGCATGTCAGGGTCTCCTTTGAAGTCGATCCCTACATAGGGGTAGTCATCCTATTGGCACAGGGGAAAACCCAGGGTTCAACTCTAACAATGCACCAACAAACCCTAACTATTGGCATTTTTGGAAACAACTGCGAAGCAGATGAAGTCTCACCTGAAGTAGCAATAGGGGGGTTGCAGGACACAAGTGTCTACAACCAGAGAAAATGAAAAATGATTCCATAAAAACAATGCAATACCACCTAGATATTATTAATAATCTTATACTTAGCTTCACAAAGTTAGTTATACCTTTTATCCTTAATAGGGAAAACAACCATGAAATAACAATATAACAGATAGAAAATAACACAACAAGATTTATGTGGTTCACCCTATCCCTAGGTCTACGTACACAGAACTGTGTTTCTTGATATAGTAAATGAAAACATATAGTTCTATCTTCATACTTAGCTGCAAATCCTTCTCTCTCTTCCTCTTTATTTCCCCTCCCTGCACACCCAGCTGTAGGGTTGATATTCGCACCCAATTGAAGATCCAAAATACAAGAATGCTCTACAACAAAACACTTCTATCTCTTAATATTGTTATCACCAACCCCTCCCAACTCTTCTAGACCTATTTTTATGCATTCCATGACTCTTAGACAACCCTAGAACAAAGCTTGGGTGTCAAAACCCTAGGTGCCAAAACCCTAGGTCCAAACCCCTAGATGCCAAAACCCTAGGTCCACATAACCTACATTTTAAGGGCTTCGCCAACCAATTCTTCCTTCTTCTCCATGAGGTGCTCCAAAGCACCCATTGGTGTCTTCTTCCACTTGTTGACTTGTCCACAATCCATCTTCCTTTCTTTTTTGTCTTCCTATATCTCCTCTTCCAACAACTTGCTTTCCTTTACTTCGCTCCTTTTTTACTTCTCTAACCACTTCGAACCTTCCTCGATTGTGTGCCTTCTGTGCACTTCATACTTAGTCTTTATTCTTCCTTAATATTCACTTTCTTCCTTAATACATGACCAAATCCCAATAGGACCCCAACACTCACATGTGACTCATCTCGAGTCACTGCAAGATTGATCCTTCTTTATTACTTCAACTGCAGATTGCATGGAGCAGCCTGTGCTTCCTTATTTGTCCCTCCTTATCATGTGCAGACTGTCTTTTCTATGTCTGGTACCCTATTTCAACTACACCTGGTACCTATATCCTTCCTCCTTTGCTTTTATTAAGAGCTTCGGGGTAGTTGGTTGTCATAGTACATCTTCAATCGACTCCCATTTACTAAACCATCCTTACATTCTCCATTAAGGATCTTCAACTGTGCAACTCCTCCTTCTGTGACATGTGCAACCTCAAATGTCCCAAGCCAATGTATCCTAAACTTTCCTAGGTGCTTTATGAACTTGTTGTCATATAAAAGTACCAAATATCCTTGTTTAAATGATTTCCTCTTGATATGTCGGTCATGGTAAGCCTTTTTCTAGTTCTTTTTGTACTTGCTGATGAAATCCTTTAATGAACCTGTCTTCCTCTAGTTCCATCAACTATGTGAGCCTGTCTTGAATAGCGTCGGTGTCATCCATACTTGTAAATGTTGCAATTCTTAAACTAGGAGACAAGTATTCCATAGGTACCACTGCTTCCAAGACATATACTAACTTAAAGGAAGTATGTGTGGTTAAATTTTTGCAAGTAGTTTTATAATCCTATAACACTGTTGGAATTCTCTAATNGTATCCATACTTGTAAATGTTGCAATTCTTAAACTAGGAGACAAGTATTCCATAGGTACCACTGCTTCCAAGACATATACTAACTTAAAGGAAGTATGTGTGGTTAAATTTTTGCAAGTAGTTTTATAATCCTATAACACTGTTGGAATTCTCTAATCCCAATCATCTCTGTTAACACTACAAATCTTAGTTAGCGTTGTTTCCAAGATCTTATTGAAATCTTTGATTGTGCCATTCACCTGTGGGTGCTATGGAGTGCTCTTTTGATGCTGAACTGCAAACTCCTAAGTCAAGGCTTCAATAGTTTTGTTGATGACGTGTGTGCCTTGATCACTCATAAGGATCTTCAGGCATCTAAATCTGGTTATGATATCCTCAAATATGAAGTGCGCAACTGTACCTACACTACAATCCTTAACTCCTCTTGCTTCTTCCCATCTGGTCAAATAATCTGTAGCATTGATAATGTACCATGCTCCTGTGCACTTTCCTAGTGGGTTAATAGGTTCTATGAATTCAATAGCCTATTTCTCAAATGCCTGTAAAGTTAGCTGAGGTGATAAAGGAATGTCATCCTTTCTGGATGGCTTCCCTATTCTTTGACATACATCGTAGGCTCTGTAGTATTCCTTAGCATCCTTGTGTAAAGTGGGCCACCAGAGACCAACTCTGAGAACCTTCCGTGTTGTTTATTTTCCTGCATAATGTCCTCCTGTGATGCATTCATGTGCTTATGCAAGGATCAATGGTATTTCATACTCCATAACACATCTTCTTAAGATCTCATCTGGTCCCATCTTATATAACTGTCCAACTATAAGTTGAAAATCTGCAGCGCGGACTACCAACTGTTTCTTCTGAATAACTATATACTCATGAGGTGCCATTCTTGTGGACAGAAAGTGAACTATCTCAATGAAGTGATCATCGAATTTTCTGATGGCCAACACCTGTGCATCTGGTAGTGTGTCATCCCAACTGGTGGGTTCCTCTCCATGTTCTAACCTGGATATGTGGTACGGTCCCCTGTTCATTTCCCTGGCTTGAACATGATGTCAAAGTCATTCTCCTGGAATAATAATAGCCATCTTCATATTCTTCCTCCCACAGTGGCTTGTTGACTAAGTAATTCAATGCAAAATGATCAGTGAACATCTTAAAATGTCCCCCCAACAAGTAGTGTCTAAAATTTTGCAGCGCATATACCATAGCTAAGCCTTCTCTTTCAGTGGTAGTATAATTCCTTTCAGATGTAGAAAGATTCCTGCTAGCAAAGGCTATAGGGTGTTCAATATCTCCTACTCCTAGCTGTTCTAAGACTACTCCTAATGCAATGGATGAAGCATCGACATGAACATTGAAATCCTTACTCCAATTTGGAAAAACCAAGATAGGCGCAGTGACCATTTTATTCTTTAGTGTGTCGAAGCTCTGCTGGAATTCTTCAATCCATTGAAACCTAATATCCTTCTTTAATATCTTCTCCATGGGTTTTGTTATCTGTGCATAACCCTTAATAAACTTTCTATAATATCCAGTGTGCCACAATGCAATGCACAATTGTCTAACGGAAGTAGGAGGAGGTAGATCGACAATGATAGCAATCTTGGAAGGATCCACTAAAAACCCTTGTTTACACACAATGTGTCCTAACAACAATCCAAAAGGTGAAAATAAAATACACTTCTTCAAGTTCATGGAAATCCGACATTTCTTGCAGTTATCTAGCATTAATCTCAGACATTCAATATGATCTTTCAATAGACTAAAAATGGTCCAATCATCAAAGTATGCCTCAAAAAACTTATGTAAAAATTCCTTAAATGATTCGACCACCACCCTGGAAAAGATGGTTGGTCCATTCTTCAAACCAAAAGGAATTACAGTGTACTGAAAAGAACCCCATTTTGTTGCAAATGTAGTCTTATGTCTTTCCGCCTTAGCATTTCTGATCTCTTGATATCCTGAAAATCCATCTGTGAATGATTAAACTTCTTATCCTCCTACATTATCTAGAACTTCATCAATAAAAGGTGTAGGAAATGGGTCGCATGCATCATTCAGTTTCCTTAGATCTACACAGATTCTGATTTCTCTTGACTTCTTATCCTGGACCACCATAGGGCTGATCCATTCAGATTCTTCAACTGGTTCTATGATTCCTACTTCCAACATTCTATCTAATTCAATCTTAACTTTCTACTTATACTTGGGATTCAGTCTATAAGGCCTCTGCTTGATAGGTCTTGCATCTGTTCTTAAAGGGATCTTCATTTTTCCCATGGGCCATTTAATTAACTTCATGTCTATGAACTTGGTTGGAAACAAGTCCTGATACTCATGCAATATTTCTGTAATCCTACTAATAGTAGCATCATCCCAATAGTCTCCAACATTTGTTAACTTAGGTGCTTTTTCTGTTCCAATGTTAACTTTCTTAATTTTAATAGGCTTCCCTACAAAAGTTAATTCAATCCCTAGCCCTTCTATATCTCTTTGCCCTTCAGTTTATGAAATGTTCACATTCCTAGGATCGTCATCTTCATCAACATTAATATTATAAAAACCTTGTAACCATTGAAGAGGCACAATCCATTCATCTTCCTCTTGTTCAAAGGGGAGGTTAGATACTTCCTCAAAGACCTTTTGACTTATAATTTGTAAAGCCTGATCTACTGTGGGGTACTAAATTTCAAATAGGAAGGTAGCTATAAAGTTCTGGGTCATACCATACCAATTTGTAGTGGCTAAGCGCAGTCTTGCTTGAAGATACCAGTTGATAGGTGTAGTATCTAAGGTGTTAATGAACTTATGTACCCACTGTTCTTTAGGAATTTTGCTCCAAGCCTCGTCACAAATTCGCATATGGTCCTTAGGAAAACTCTGACCTGTGTATCAAACTTTGCATCCTTCATCTTGGTCTGAAAAGCGTACTGTCAATAAGGTGTGACATTGTATCCACTCTGCGATGTTCTTCTTATGTGTTCCCCACCATATAGCTGGTGTTGCTTTCAAGGCTTCATCTAGTGCTAACAATCTCTGTTGTATTGGTACAATTCTCTCAAATTCAACTAGAAATGTCTCTAAATGATTCAATCCATCAAATGTAGGAAGATTACTTACTTCTTTGCCAATCCAACAAACTTCCTTGGTCAATCTGGCACACCTCTGCAAAGAAACTTCATACATTTTGTTTTGCCAATTTTCCAATGCTTCTTCTGAATATGATGAGCATGCACTTTCAATTTTCCAACTTAGATTTCCATTTTGTTGTAGGATTAATATAATCATATTTTCCTGTTGTTAGATTGTAGATGTTTTCTAGATCATATGCATGGTCTTCTTCTCTTATAGGTTTTGTGTGTCTGCGACCTTCATTAGGATCAAGGGGTGCAATGACCCTAAGGCCATCACCTTTGAATGTCATTCTTTTCTTTTTTAGGTCAACAACAATCAAGTTGTTTAAATCCCAATCAATACCCAACAACACAGGATAAGGACAACTATCATCAACAATCTCAATCACTTCGAATTCTACAAATGTCCTTACCTTGTCAATGTCCACAGAGACATGCTCTAGTCTTCCAAAGGGGATCATCGCCTACTGATTAGCCATCCTCAGCCTAATAGGAGAGTAAATCAACTTAGGTTTTCCCATCAATGCCCAAGTCTGCTTCGTCATAACATTTAATTATGATCCCAAGTCGAGGACCACATAGTTTATGTCGTAGTATCCAATATGAGCACTAAGGTGTAGTTCCTTTCTTCTCCTCCTTTTTCTAGATACTTGATTCACGGCTCTACTCAATAGAGGATCTATTCTCCCAATTTCATACTATATTATCAAGTGTTGTAGTTCTTGCACAACTCTTTCATCTTTAATCAAATTGATACAAGTATACAAGAAGTCCATAAGCTTTCTTATCTCTTTTCCTTGCCTAAGTGGGACAGACTGATCGAATTCCAGAGGCATTTCACATTCATTTACTTCTGGTTGTGCCCTAGATGAAGAAGCTTGTTCTCCTACACATTGTTTCCTTGCTTCTTCAAAAGTCCTCTTTTCTCTCCTTGGATGAAACAATTGTGCCTTCTCTGTAGCTCTTCTGATCCCTGATCCATATGTAGTCTTTCCTAGAGTTACCCTATCTTCTCTTGTGACAACGCATCCTCTATTAATAAAAATGACTATGGGATCCTTACCGCGAGGTTCCGTTGATATTAGTTGGACTTGTTGGTTTCCACCTCGTATTTCCTGAAGTTTAGCTAACAATACTGGACATTCTTCAATGACATGGTCAAATGAATTACATTAGTTGCAAGTAGTACAAGGGTTCTGACAATCCCTTGCCAAATGTCCTTGCTGGGCACAGTTATAGAAAATAATCCGACCTCGACCTCGACCCATGCCTCTTCCTCGTCCTCTTCCTCTGAATCCACCACGAGGGTTGAATTTTCCTCTTCCTTGGGAATTGAACTGCACATTATTTCCTTTTGATTGTAATTCTCCTTGAATTCTATATGCATCCCTTGACCTTTGATGCATGAGGTCATAAGCCCTACAGTCCTTCTCATCATGCCCCACAGATTTGTAGAATGTATAATAAATATTGGTGGGTGTCTGAACATATTTCTTCATATAGTAACATTCACCGGGGCAATGTCTATTTCTACATACCTCACACCATGGTAAAGTAGCCTGCTTCAAAAGGTTAGGGGATCTAGAGGCCAAGTATTCATTAAATAAAGGAAAATGATCTTTTTCATGGCCCTTTTATTTACATATGATACACCATATGTCTTGTCTTTTCTATTTTCCTTTGTCCTTCTTCATGTCTTCAAACTATAAAGATAAACTAGTTAATTGATTCAAAATCTAACTCATACCTGGGTTAGATTCTCCTACAGGGGTTGCTTCTAGTTTCATGGAAATATCTAATGCTTCAGCCTGTGAAGTGACCTTCTGTTGCATAATAGGAACTCTAATGTGTGGCAAGAGGGAAGCGATCAACCATTCCTTATGCTATTCATCTAGGATCTGAAAACTTAAATGGTCTGTCATGGTCTTAAACCTCTGATCAAATTCCCAAATAGGTCCAGTTACCTTCTGCTTGATTTCCTTTAGCTCTGTAATGCACTGCGACTTTGACTCGGGATTCTTGAACTCTGCACTCAATGTAGTTTTAATGTCATTCAATGGTTTAGGTTATACGAACCCTAAAAAAAACTTCATGTACCAGCTCAATGTGCGATCCCTCAAGGTAGTACAAAAATTATCTCTCTTAACATCTTCATTGGTGACTTGCTTAATACTCCACACAACTTCGCATAAAAACCAGTGTTGGTCAAGATCCTCAGATCCATCTCCTCTAAAAATGGGTAACTTCATTTCGTCTGCCATTGATCTTCCTTGGTTTCTCAACTGAGTATGTACTAAACTGCTTGTAACAGTGCTCTGAGTGCTCTAATTACTCTGGTTACTTAATGCTGCTAAAACAATAGGATGAGTAATAATACTTACTTCGACAGTAGGTGCAATTCCTGAAGTTTCTGGTTCTTCTCATCGAAGTTATTCAGTTTCTACTTCCTCTTCCCTTGCGTGTTGAAATAATGTAACTGAAAAGTGTATTATAATTATTATTGTTGTATTATTCATTAGATCAATCCCTTATTGTGGATTGATCATGTCGGCTATTGTAAAAGACCAAATTCCCTTTTGCGGATTGGTCAAAACATAATTGTAATAGGAAGAATAAGAAGTCGACCCCATAATATATTAAAGAGGCCCCATAATATATTAAAGGTGGTTATAACCACCCAAAAGAATAAGTCAGCCCTGCCAGTGAAGAGACACCTTC
>JASDQU010298541.1:944-14008 GCA_032191745.1 Picea mariana
TGGATTGACTATGGCCATCCAGATCTGCTGACTACTTACCCTAATGCGCATTCGCGCTCCAGCGTAAAACTGACATCTCTTCCTCACATCTGACGGTCGTTACAACCCCTGAGATATCCCGAAGGAATCTCGTCCGTCCATCGGGACTTAGCCACCTGCTATTGTCTCGTCATTATGGGTTGGGATTTGTCAAGGCAAGAGCCTAGGTTTTTGTCAATAGAATTCCCGAATCCCCGATCCCCAATTTCCCAAAATGGGTAATCTCTCGACACGTCACCTCCTTAAATCGAACGGTCCACAACTGCTCCGGTATTTCCACCCAGGAAAGTCCCGATCCCTTGTTGCCAGGACTCCTAATTTCGCGATTCCTGATTTCCCGAAATGGGAGATCTCACGACACGTGGCCTCTGTCAATTGGACGGCTCAAATCTATCCCGGGGTTTCCACATTGGAAAATCCCGAACTCTTGTCAACGAGAATCCTGATTCTGCGATTCCTGATTTCCTGAAATGGGAGATCTCGCGACACGTGGCCTCCATCAATCAGACATCTCAAATCTATTTCGAGGTTTCCACATTGGAAAGTCCCGATCCACTGGGCTGTTAACCCTGGTGTATCTTTTGACAGATCCAACGGCTGTCAGGTTTTTCAGCCGAAATCTGACGGCTCAGACAGATTCCTAACTTGTGGGCTCTCCCACGACTTCCTAAACGTGGAAAGATCCATGGCCCAGATACTTTCATGGACTTTGGGGATCCACGGTCCTAAACTCTTCGCTACCCACGAAGATACAAGAAAACAAAGTGGTAAGGCATTTAACGCCCTACTTTCTCCTACTAATCTAACGGTCGTGTGTGACTGTAGCTTTCCCGATGGATCCTCATTCATTGATAAATACTTATCAGGATTAAGGCACTTAACTTTCGAGCTTCCTCTTACCAAATATAACGGTCATGAGTGACCACAGATTTCTTGATGAAATCTCATCCATCGATTCGTTACTATCAGGGATTTCTTAGGGACTTGTACCCTCATGTCCTCCTTCTAGGTTCTTGATGGGCTTTTCAAGGAGGGTATCTCTATGGGGAGATTCACTCAGGATACTACCTAAGGTAGGTAAGGAGGTCTTCCTCCCAAGAACCAAGCGTGAAGTCTAAGTTAGATCAGTATGCATGTAAATAACAATTCATGAGGAAATAAGCCATACANTTGGGAAATAAGCCATACATAGTCCTTCCATACAAATATACAACTACTAGTACTGATCAAAATACCATACAGACATTCTTATAATGAAATCATTCACATTTTCACAGTTTATGGGCATAATCATCAGAATGAACATATACATATATTTCAAGATGCCAAAGGCAAAACACTTATCAGAAATAACACCAGGGGTTATGCAACTGCTGAGAGGGGTGCTCATTTCCACCCAACCGTAGGCTTAGCGACTCCTAGCGGATTTACCACTAGCCACCTCTGAGCTGAGACCACGATGTTGTGAGACTGCATCTCTGTCCGCCAGTGACCAGGAGAGAGGGTTACTCTCCTTCCTCTTTGCTATCACTCACTCTACGTATTGCCAGATTTCTCCCCTCGCATCTGCCCCTAATCGCTTCTACCCCACGCCTTATCCTCTTGCGAGGTTGCGTGTAGCACGATTACCCTCGTGCTGATCAGGCCTGACGGCTCTACGGATGGGAGGTTCACCTCCCATCCCTCATTAAACCATCCACCTACCAGCCTGCGAGACATTTAATTTAAGGCCAGTGAGCCGCTTTTGGTTCTCTGGGCCAGTGGAGTCCAAATACAGTATTAATTCTCGGTGGAAGTTAATGCCACCTTTCCAGGTGCCTTCCACCACCATCGTGGTCTCTTTTTCTGCACATCCCCTCTCAGCAGTCCTGCAATATAAATTCATAATGTTATTCACATATATTGACCTTTTCCACAAGGTCCATTTACATCACATATTCACATTTATGAGTTTTCCACAGTTCTTGGCCAATCCAGTTATTTTTACAAACTGGGGGAAACAGGGTGTTACACCTTCTCATTGGATAGAAGTGTTTCCAGAAGAAATTTGTGTTATTTCATATATTTAAATGAGTATAGTTTATAGTTTTGAAACCTTTTATACAATCTACTCAAAAAATTTAGAATTCAAATCACTAGGGATACCCTTTGAGGCTAACAAGCACTAGCTCAAAGCTAAAAAGATTGTATGAGGTGGTATTGACCCTTTCCCTAAATGTTCATTCAATTCCTTTGAGACTAAATTCCCTAGTACAAATTTGAAATAATAACAATAATAATAACCAAACAAATTTTAATCTTAACTATTTAATATGTAATGTTCCCAAGCCAAGATGCGAGGAACATCACTTTTTTGCATGAATCTTAAATTGTTTATGGTTGTGGAATTTCGTCAAACACTTTGTTGATTTACTTATGTTTGGTGTTTACTTGTAGATTGACTTCATTAATTCGGCCTTAGGGTTTATATTATGTTATCACACAGAGATCTAAAGATATAATCAATGGAAATACAATATACACCAGATATTGAACTAATAGAAAAGATCTGACCTTTATTAATATAATGAGCAAGAACCTGATACAAAAGTGAGGTCGATTTGGAATGATCAACATATGGATCCAATAAACATAATAAGAGATGCTACAAAATGCTCCTGGGAAGAAGATGAAATCCTCCAAAGGTGGAATACACAATGAATACGTAATACAAGAAGAGATATGAGCCGTATGAAGTACCAAACCCCACTCGAAAGGTCATGCTCTAGTAGAAGACTGAAACCCTCAATAATTCGGCCCAACTGAAGGAAGCCTCCAAATGAGTCCAAACTCGACAGAATGATAGATTGGGGTGATAGGATCCCCCTCCTGAAGTCTCGGGCTAAAATGATATGGATAACTCCTCTAAATGTTGAATACTCCAATGAAGTTGCGCCCTCCTGAAACCCTGAAGTGCCCAATAATTCGGCCATGCTGAAGGAGGCCTTTGAATGCCCTGAAACTTGCTAGGAAGATAGATTGGGACACTTCAAGTCACTAGGTGAAGTCTCCAGGTCAAATATGAAGTATAACCCTTCCAAACTAAACAAATCTGAATCTCAAAAATGCCATCCTTCTCTCCAATTCGTCCAATGCAGCCAATAAATCAAATGGTACATAAAACTCCTCTGGAATGCACTAGATCTAATGGCCAATACCCTACAATGAAAACCCAGGTGCTAGAATCTGCAGAAGCCCTTCTAATCTCTTGGAATGAACTTGCCTCAATGAATGGTGCACCCCCCTTGCTGGAAACCCCCAATGGTGTGCCCTCTCTCCTCCTATACATGTGGCTAGTGTAGAACCCTCCTTCAACTGAGTAGATCTGAAGTATAATGGTGTGGGGGAGTATTGCATCCTTGAGACCAATCTTGGGACAATCTAGGTGGAATCTTTCACCACTGAATTGTCCTCTAGGGTTTGTTAAGTCAAAACCCTCAAAACCCCCAAGGTATGGGCTCACTAGCTAGAAGCCAGATATCAAAATATAATCATACATGAATGAGAGAATAGAGGCCCTTGCCTCACCTTTATACTTCCTACTCACCTTGTCCCTCCAAAGTGACTTTCATTTTATTAATTATTAATTAATTAATTAAATCACTTTAATTAATTAATTAACCTTTTTACCTTTGAAAAACACCTTATCTCTCCATGTGTCTTCCCTAGCCACTGAAAGTCACTTCTCATCATCCTATCCTCTAGTGTGTTTCCTACCGATTCCAATGAGCTATTACACTGAGAGGTTCCTCCAAGTATTGTGCCCAAAATGATCTCTTCAATGAATTTAATTAACCTATAGCTCAAAATACTCAAAATCATGGAAATCATCGGAATGCAACGAAACCAAAGCCAATATATGTGGAATGGCTCATAGTAATTAAATAGGATGAGTGATGCAATCCAAACCCAAAAATATCCCTCAATAGTCATTGTACTTGCTATAAAATCCATCTGGTTGCTCTGGTCTTCATAACACCCTGAAATGTAATGATGTCCCAAAGAGGGGACATTACAGTCCCCCCTGCTAGAATATTGCTTGTCCTCAAGAAATAACCAAATATCTCCAAGTATAATATAATGATCCCATTTCCACTTGTAGGACACATAGTAGAACCCATCCAAAGATGAAAAATCATACACTCTGCCCCCTGGGTCCCATATCAAGAAGTGAACTGCAATATCATGTGAAGCATAGTCCTGAAATATATCAACTCTGTGAATCTCATGCACATGATGCATGGCATCATCCCTAACTGAGTCCATCCTCCAAGTCCCTACAAAGATCAACACAGTCTCCATCAACTGTACATGCTGATGCCAAAATGAGTTACTGCAATACCTATGTGAGACACCCTCAAGAGATGTGCTCTCCTCAACATTGAAGCTCAATGGGAAGTCAAAACAAATTTCTCCTGCAAAGGTCCACTCACCCCTGTCATTTAGTGGAATGCTCAATCCTACAATCCCTGGGTCCCATGCTAGTCTCTGTCGAATATCACCATATTGGAGATGCACTCCTCCGACCATAATTGTCTTCTCCCTATATACATACTGGATCCTCCACTCCTGGATTCTCAAGCTGAAATACCTGTGGCAATTGGATCTGTCGTCTAGAAACTACATCTATAAAAATATCTCTATGGAAGTAGTACCTATCCAACCATCCCCATGTCCGATCATGATGATGAAGAGTAAAACGTTGCCTCACTCCATAGGACAAGTCCCTGCAAGCCCACTCCAAACCAACCCATGGTGGAGTATGTGGCTCTCTGGCACAACCTGGGTCATCATGTAGTGAAACATCCTGCTAACCAAATGAACTTTCGAATCCCATGGAAAACCTAGAATTTGATCACTTCTAATCTCCTCTAATTGCTTCTGTGTGAGATTGATCACTGTTAGAATCCCTTTGTGCTCATTTAATGTCACCTGGCCTATGATGCTCACCATCATGCACCAAGTTTCTATTGGTTGTCTATGATGATCTACCTCTATCCGGCTGGGTGTTGTAAAAACACTCATGTCAGGTGGTCTCGGCCTAGCCACTCTCCATGTCCTCAACCACTGTCTATCTCTCCTCATGTTGTTGTCTATGATAAAAGTGTCAAGAAAGGATAACAGAAACATTTGCAGCTGACTGTAGGACTAGAGGATATCACATGCTTTGGTCAATCCCAAGGATTCAACCAGAAGCTCGTCCATTGGTATCCATGATAAATACTCGCTTGTAGTCATCACCGAATCCCAACCATATAGTACAACCAGAAATAAATCCTCCAACTATTGGTCAACCAACCTTCATCCCTCATCTCCCATGCAAGTGTTGATACGGTGAAGGTTCTCTCTCATAACTATGTGATTTTGAAAAGGAGTGACATCTGCATGCTCCCCTAAGTGTGTCTCCTCCTTGCAAGGCAATACACCCCTCTAAATCCCACCAGCATCTCGACATGCTTTTGTGAGCTATCACTCACCACTGTATGATCCGGCATACTCATGTCATCTCTCGTATACTCATGTTGCATAGTAGATCCTGGGTGTACTACTGGATCAACCTCTACATAAAGGTAAACCGCTCTCGGAACACAAATGGAAGTGTCCTCAAAAATGTCCCTGGCTCTGGAGTTCCTATGCATATGTGAGTGCTCGACTGTCTCAAAGATCCTCGTAGAGGGTAGCTCTTGCACCTCCCGATCATAGCTCTCCGTACTCATTAGTGATCCTGGGTACTCCTCCATCAATTGGTGCTCCTATTCTAGACCACCAACATCCTCTGGCAATGTGACTGACTGACATATCTGAGTATCCACTAGATTAGATGAAGTGGATCTCTGATGAATCTCCTCAGGAAGCTCCTCTGATCTGGACTCTGATTCTTGAAGGTTTTTCTATGTGCCTCTCAATAATCCTTGAGTGCTCTCCAACTCTTGAGTGAGTCTATCCACCTCCAACTCCTACTCCCTCAGGGCCCTATGATACATCTCGCCAATCCCCAGTAGGTAGTCCCTATCTGTCAATAACTGTTGGTAGTCAGTCCTCATCATAGACACTCTCTCCCTGAGGGTATGAAGGTCATCCATGGAAAATCCCTCATCCGCACTACCATGTGCCACCGATTCCCTCCAATAGTAATCGACCACCAATGCATGTGTGTCGTCAAAACGCCTAGTGGCTTCCATGATCATATCCTCACTGACTCTCAGTTGTTCTGCTAAGTGGTGTGACTCCTGATCACAGACATGCTGAGGTGTCACCTCACATCTCTCACTGTTAGTGCCATCACTGGAATCCCCAACAACACTCTCTGTAGAAGATAAAGTGTTGAACTACCCATTGTCTATTGTTCTGCTAGGTCCTCCTATATGCCACTGCACCCCATCAACAGATGCTAACTCCCTCTAAATCACATTGTATCATGTATGAGCAGTTGTATCCTCCTGTGCACTCACCCTGCTACTATCATCTGCACCTGGATCCCATATATATGTGTCCAGAAACGTGCTATGGTCATCCTAACCAATAAAGGGTACACCCTCATCATGGAAGGATGATCCTGGAAGAAAGTGTCCCATCCAACTGTCAATATCCACTGTCTAATCAAACAGTGGAGCCTCCGCAAGAAGTGACCCCCTCTCCTCATGTTGATGTGGGTGTGTAAGTTCAATTGTTTGCATGTCTTGTATGTCTGATGAAACACTGGTGCTATCATCATGCCCATCCAACTGTCCCTCCAATGCACAAGGGTCACTATCCTCCTCAAGTGTGCAAGAATCACTAGCCTTTGTGAAAGAGTCACTATCACCATCAGACTGCTCCAAATAAGCATCTATCTCTGCATCCTCACACATGTCATCATCACTATCAGAGTGTACCCTAATAATGTGCTTCTTACCTTTACCTCTACATCTATGGTCTGGTTCCCAAGGCACTTTGCAACTATATCAAAGTTGCATGCTCCTAACGAGTGTGGGGTTTCTCTATTATTCCTTCTATGTAGCTACTATAGCTCTCTTTCTCTCTTTTGTGTTGACCCAATGTGTAACATCATCTTTGCTCCACCTAGGGTTTTTTATAGATACGAACTGTTGGAGTGTTAATTGAGCCCTAGTTTCCTCCCTAAGGGTGTAGTATTCCATCTCACAGAATACCATCTTGCTAGCAAAGTATATCATATCCATTTTCCCTCATGGAATACCCCTTAGGCTGGCAGGATTCTAAGCTCTGATACCATTGTAACGTTCCCAAGCCAAGATGCCAAGAACATCACTTCTTTGCATGAATTTTAAACTGTTTCTGGTTGTGGCATTTTGTCAAACACTTTTTTGATTTACTTATGTTTGGTGTTTACTTGCAGATTGACTTCCTTAATTTGGCCTTAAGGTTTATATTCAATTATCACACATAGATCTGAAGATGTAATCAATGGAAATACAATATACTCCAGATATGGAACCAATAGCAAAGATCTGACCTTTATTAATATAATGAGCAAGAACCTAATACAAAAGTGAGGTCGATCTAGAATGATCAACAAATAGATCCATGAAACATAATAAGAGTTGCTACAAAATTCTTTCGAGAAGAAGATGAAAGCATCCAAAGGAACAATACACAATGAAGACTTAACACAAGAAGAGATCTGAGTTGCATGAAGTACCAAACCCCACTAGAAAGGGCATGCTCTAGTAGAAGACTGAAACCCTCAATAGTTCATCCCAACTGAAGGAAGCCTCCAAATGAGTCCAAACTTGGTAGAATGATAGATAGGGGTGATAGGATCCCCCTCCTAAAGTCTCAGGCCAAAATGTTATGGATAAATCCTCTAAATGTTGAACCCTCCAATGAAGTTGTGCCCTCCTGAAACCCTGAAGTACCCAATAATTCATCCCTAATGAAGGAGGCCTCCAAATGCCCCGAAACTTGCTAGGAAGATAGATTGGGACACTGCAGGTCACTAGATGAAGTCTCCAAGTCAGATATGAAGTATAACCCATCCAAACTAAATAGATATGAATCTCAAAAATTCCCTCCTCTCCAATTTGTCTAATGCATCCAATAAATCAAATGGCACATAAAATTTCTTTAGAATGCACTATATCGAATGGCCAATACCCTGCAATGAAAACCCAGGTGCTAGAATCTGCAAAAGCCCTTCCAATCTCTTGGAACGAACTTCCCTCAATGAATGGTGTGTCCCCCCTTGCTGGAAACCCCCAATGGTGCACCCTCTCTCCTCATGTACCTGTGGCTGGTGTAGAACCCTCCTGCAACTGAGTAGATCTGAAGTAGAATGGTGTGGGGGAGTATTTCATCCCTGAGACCAAGCTTGGGACAAGCTAGGTGGAATCTTTCACCACCGAATCATCCTCTAGGGTTTGTCAAGTCAAAACCCTCAAACCCCCCAAGGTATGGGCTCACTAGCTAGAAGCCAGATATCAAAAGATAATCATACATGAATGAGAGAATAGAGTCCCTTGCCTCACCTTTATGCTTCCTGCTCACCTTGTCCCTCCAAAGTGACTTTCATTTTATTAATTATTAATTAATTAATTAAATCACTTTAATTAATTAATTAAATCACTTTAATTAATTAATTAACCTTTTTACCTTTGAAAAACACCTTATCTTTCCATGTGGCTTCCTTGGCCACTGAAAGTCACTTCTCATCATCCTATCATGTAGTGTTGTTCCTCCTGATTCCAATGAGATATTACATTGAGAGGGTACTCCAAGTATTGTGCCCAAAATGACCTCTTCAATGAATTTAATTAACCTATAGCTCAAAATACTCAAAATCATAGAAATCATCAGAATGCAATGGAACCAAAGCCAATCTGTGCATAATGGATCATAATGATGAAATAGGATGAGTGATGCAAGCCGGACCCCAAAATATCCCTCAATAGTCATTGTACTCGCTATAACATCCATATGGTTGCTCTGGTCTTCATAACACCCTGAAATGTAATGATGTCCCAAAGTGGGGACATTACATAACAGTATACAATAAATAACTTATAAAAACTTGTAAACATCAAAACTTATTCTAATAAATAAATTTAACTTATTAAATAATTTAAAATAATTATAATATAAAAATAAAATATTATTTAAACAGTGCACATATAAACAAAGTGCCATGGGGCAAGCCTACACTTAAAAATAAAAAAATAATCACAGTGTTCACGTGCTTAAAATATGGAGCAATCTCACTTTCCAAACTCCAACACAACCATATGGGACTTAAGTGTTGTAGTATCCATATTGTAAACCTAGCTATACACATTGTAGATGCAAACACTTTAAAATATCAATATGACCAATTGACCAAACATTCGGTGTATTATTTCACTCGCATCATCATGTTTGAAAACAAGTGTTGCATGGTAGTGTAGTCCCTGCTAGGCTGGAATGGGAATAAATGTGACTGAGTACAGACATGTGGGTAGTGGTTTCCATGTAGAATATAGTATTCCCGAATTAGTTTTTCCCAAAATTTATCAAAAATTATTAACATTTAAAAGGTTCTTGGACACAAAAAAAATATAGCATTCCCGAAGTAGTTTTATTTACATATGTTCATGGACAAAAACAAAAAAAAATAGTAGTAACATCTGTTACATAGGTAGTTTTCTTTAAAACAAGGGCTCTTGGGCACAAAAGAAATTAAAATTTATCAAATTATAGGTTCCTAGATAGCAAAAATTATACATACCAAATATGTAATTTTATATAGTAGATATTTACTTTTATACATACGAAATATGTACTTTTATAAAGTATGGGGATGAGATTTTATAGAGCATGCACAGAGCCCTCATTCCATACTTAGCCAGTTTTTGGATCACAGGTTCTCGGGCTAGGGGGCTGAAAATTGAGCTTCTGTTGTTTTGTGCCCTACAAATAGCACCTAGAGTTCCGCGATATACAAATTGACAATCGGACTTGCGGACTATTTGAATTTTAAAGGCCTCATGTCCAAAAAATTTAGCATTCCCGAATTAGTTTTCTTTACATACGTTCGTGGACAAAAACACACAAAAAAAGTAGTAACATCTGTTACATAGGTTCGTGGACAAAAGAACAAAAAAATTAGCTTTCTCGAATTAGTTTTCTTTAAAACAGGGGCTCCTGGACACAAAAAATTGAAATTTGTGAAATTATAGGTTCCTGGATAGCATAAATTATACATACCAAATATGTAATTTTATAAAGTAGATATTTACTTTTATACATACGAGATTTTATAGAGCATGGACGGAGCCCTCGTTCCATACTTAGCTAGTTTTTGGATCACGGGTTTTCGGGCTGGCGGGCTTAAAATTGGGCCTTTGTTGTTTGATGGCCTACAAAGAGCACCCAGAGTTCTACGACATACAAATTGACAAGTGGACTTGCAGACTATTTGAATTTTAAGGTAAAGATGCAAGAAATGACATACTCTCTATATATGTGAGTAGAAAAAAAATAGTGAACAAAATTTTAAGACATTTATATAAAAAAATAATAAAACGTGTTACATATTCCTGGAAATTTAAAGAAATATATATATATATATATATATATATATATATACATACATATATACATACATATATATATATCTCAAATTTGAGTGAGTGATTTATCTCATATTTAATTCTGAAAATGGCCAAGCAGGAAAAAATATGCATCAGAAAAAAAGAGAATTGAAATAAAATAAACAGAATGTCTTCACATTCAGCATAGCTAAAGATAAAAATGTAGGAGCACATAAATATATAAAGAGACAAAAGAATAGTTTTATTTGGAATATATGAAAAAAAGAATATTTTGTTACATATTCCTGGAAATTTAAATGTGTTTGTCATATAGACTAGGTTTGGGGATCCCGTGGACCATAAGCGAAATATGTACAAGAAATAGGACTGTGGAAAGAAGAAGTGGGACACGGTAGAGTGTAATACCTAAAAAGTAGAAATGGGAAGATATCACTCTTTGGCTATAGATTTCTATTCAGAAAAGGTGGAATAACTGGATTGATAAAGAAAGGACTATCGGTATACAGTTACAGGCATGGTACATATAAGTATTTTTGGTATTTTCTTGATAATGGCTTTTTCTGCTGGTTTTCACTGTCGACCTGCTTGAATAACTGGATTTATAAACAAAGAATTTATAGCGATGTTCCATATAGGTAATTTTGTTATTTGCTTGCTGATGCATTTTCCTGTTGGATTTCGTCGGCGACCCACTTTAAGTTCTCTTCAATATAGCTTCTCAAGGGGGCGGCATTGATGTCATTCCAGATTTTAATGTTGAAAAGTTCATTTTATAATTCGTTTAGATCAATAGAAATATTACATAGAGCTTGATGAATGTCTCCATTCTGTATCGAATAGTGGACTAGCCAGTTGTCCACGTGTTCTTCATGATATTCAATAATCCTTTAAAATGATTCTAAAGACAAGGCCTTTAAATTATCAACTTGTTTATCGAAAGCTTGTTTGGTTAACGCCAACGAGTTGACGATTAAGCTGGGGTCTTGGAAGTCGTTGGTCCTTCTGGCTAAGTCTATTTTGGTGAGATTTGTGAATAATGTTTCTTTCTTTGATATTGCTTGCTCACATGATTGGACATTGAGATACATGTTCTTCACCTTCTCTTTCCATCATGCTTCTAATTGAGTGAGCCATTTTTTGGACGGGAGATCATGTTTTCTTCTTGTCGTGTCTGGCATGTTGTTGACATGAAAGGCAAAAGGGATGACCATGTGCAAATATAAAGTTTCTCCATTTTTTAAATTCGTCTATAGAATTTGGAGCAAGTTATGATCCCTTCTTCCCAGAAAATCCATATTTTGTGATGTTTCCCAGGACTTAGTAATAAATTCCATTCTTTTGTTGATATTTTTCTCCACATATCCTCTACACGATGCGAGGAAGTTGGGTGACCCTTTTATATTTGTTGCAGGGGTGTAGGGAGTCGCAGGCATGGCTATTGCCAAATGACTACCAAGCAACGGCATAGGAAACAAAGCTTGCTCTAATTTCTTGATTCGGTCCTTTAGTCTGGCATTCTCGACCTCAATGACTCCAACAAAATCATGAACAACATCTTTGGTTTCCATGTGAAGTTGAGATATTTTGGATGCCTGCATATTGGCAAGGTCAAGTTTTGAACAATGTTTTCTTTTCTTATTTTTTACATATCTTTTTTCAATAATTAATTTTTTTGTCTCTCTTTCAAAAACAACACTCTGGAATACGAAGGATTCATCTTCGTCAAAAATTTTGGTATCAACTATGTCCATTGGGTAGCCATGGTGAATCGCGTCTCCAGGCTGATCAAGGTATCAGAATATGCTATCTAGATCAACGTCAAGATCCATGTTTTCACGCTAAATTTTGGGCTACTCTGCCTCCCCTACAATTATTTTTCCCTTCTTCTACACGTGAAGCTTGTGAGAACTATCAATTTTAGGATGAACTATTAATTTCTGGTCCTCAGGCCCGAAGATGTTCACTGTATCTCTAGAGAACTATTGTGGATTTTCTTCCAGTAGTTTATGAAAACGTCGGTTTTCTCGAGACGCTGCTTGAAATGAACAAATGGAGGGGACAACATAACCCCCCGAAAACATTGGTTCAATGCATGTGAATGGAAAATCTCCTCGAGCTCTTTGCTCATTAATGAAAATATGTATGTGTGTTGTATGGTGAGCTATTAGCAGTAAAGCTTAATTATTGCATACTAGAAGTGCGAAGGTGGAGGTTACGGTGAGGAACATTTAAGGATTGGAGGTTTCATGAAGGAACCAAGCTGACAGTGTGCAAATGAAATTCCATGGTATTTGAAATTAACACTGGGAAGGGATAACAAAAGCCTCCGTAAATATTGGTTTAGTGTGCATTAATGGCAGAAATTCTTGAGCCTTACACCCATCAATGCCAATTTAGATGGTGCCTACACGATGACCTATTAGCATTAAACATTTAGAAACA
>JASDQU010298546.1:0-14009 GCA_032191745.1 Picea mariana
TGGAGTAATAGACCAAAATAACCTTCCATGGTTATTAAAAGAGAAACAAAGCAATGATGTAAAAGAGGTCATTCAAAGAATTAAATTTCCCACGGGTTTTGCTTCAAACATAAAAAAATATCTTGACGAAGAAAGATGAATTTGGTGGGGTAAAAACACATGATTGGCATACCTTCATTAAGGTAATAATTTTTGTATGCATATTTATATATATTGGACTTATACATCTTTTATTTTTTTTATTTTTTCTTGTCTACTTTGGTTAAAACAAATAACGATTCATTTTGCTGTTACAGTATGTTCTACCGCTATCTCTCCCAAACGAATTTGACAACAACGTCAAACAAGTCATATATGAACTTGGAAAATACATGAGGTAAGTAGTTGTGATTTATATGCAAAATGTTCTTTCAAATTATTTTTGTACTTAATGACATTTGTTTTACTTGTAATGTAATATATTATATCATGTTATGTTGAAACATGTTATTTTCTTGTGTCATGATCTCATGTAGATGGTTGTCATTGAAAGAAATCCATGAAGATGATATAAAGTATTGGAAGAGAGAGATTCCACATCTAATGTGTGAAATGAAAAACTATATACCTCCAACATTTTTCAATGCACAGGAATGCTACCTCATACACCAAGTTGAGGAGATTGAAATTTGTGGACCTGTTCACACAAGGTCAATGTGGATAGTAGAGAGGCACTTGAAATCATTGAAGGCGTTGGTTAGACAAAGAGAACGTCCTGAGGGATCTATGGTGGAGGGATATATGGTATATCAATCCATAGTGTATATTAGTCAATATCTTCCTAAATTAGCAGTGCCAACTATGCATGCAGTGGATCGCATTTGGGATGTGAACTCCATAAAAAAAAATGAAGATCAGGAGCATCTGTTGGGGCAAGGTAGAATGAAAAAAATGAAAGGTAATATATTAATAATTATGAAAATTTATCTTAATAATACATATAAAGTTTCTTCTTTTGTGTATATGATCATACTCATTAATATATTAATATAATTTATTTCATAAATTATAAATATTTATAATTACCTGCATATTGGATGTTATAACTAATATTTAATATTGGTGAATTATGTTTTTTTTTATTCAGTTTCTCAAGATTGGGATGCACTGCATTTATACATTGCAAATAATCTTGGTTGGATGAGTGTATGGATTGAAACATGTAAACAACATAATGGAGGTAGGTTATCATGGCAATGACTGTCTGAATTGGCTAGAGAAGCTCATCGTAATGGAGATGCCAATGTTACGCAGAGGGAAATTGATTTAGCATATGGTTCTAAAGCTGCATAGGTAAGAAAATTCACCCATTTTATTCAGTTATTTTATATTATATTAATGTGACTACATGTGTACTATATTTTTCAAATAATTTCGAAGTTATATAAATATATATTAATTTATTCATTGACAATGCATCTTTTACATATCTAACATATTGCAGTTGAAACATCACAAGGCTATGTGGTGCAATGGTTGTAAATTTTTCATAAAACAATTGGATGAAACCAAGAAAACTTCTGATAGTGGGATAACTGCAATATTCCAGGTCACTAATGTTTCCTCTAGGAGTGACAGACATCCCCGAGAATCTGAAAATAGATACTATGGGTATTTAAACTATATACTTGAGTGTGACTTTAAATCCTTCAAATTAGTTTTGTTCGATGTCAAATGGTATAGGTTATGAATGCATGAACGTGATGAGGAAAGAACTGTTATTCAACATGCTAATGGATTTCCAATGATTAAAACAACGGTGTTTGAAAGAGGACATGATCACTATGTTTTTCCAAGCCAATGTGAATAGGTCTTTTACTCAAATGTTCCAGGTGAAAGGGATTGGTAATTTGTTGTTAGATATGATCCAAGAGAAAGGCCAATTAAGTATACTCATTTATAGGAAGAAGATGATATTGAATATCAAGAAGATGATTTGACAGATCAGATAGAGCTGAAAGATCATGGAGGGTCGACAGATGAAGAAGACAAAGAAGATCATGATCCAGGCATAGGAGACAATATTGCAATTCTTTATGATGATTTCATTGAAAATATGCTTGAAAATGACATTGATGATGACGATGATATCATCAATCCTTTAAACATCATTTCGGAACTGGATGATGATACAGATGTCGAGTTCGATGAAGAAGATCGATATAGAGAATAAGGATGATTACACAAATTTTGAGGTTGGATTAGGTACATGACTATATAATATTTTAATTTGTATGAATTATTCTCTTAAAAAATATTACTTATAATGTCATGGGTTAATTACATGTTTTTAATTTTTATGCGACGTTTTTATATCCTATGTTACATGTTGTTTAATTATTATTTGAAACCTGAAAATAGTTGCCAATATACTAAAGTACATGGTAGACTAAAAATATCATTTAGAAACACATAATTTCATGTACCTTCATTAATTTTTGTTTTTGTATTTTCTATGCATGAATCTTAATAGGACGTTTCTTTCGATTATTTTCTATTTTATAGATTGGGTTTTGGGGATCAATTGAGAGTGATGTGAGGGGGAGGGGAGGGGTCATATGAGCTTCCACCTTCATGTGGTTGGCCTTGTTAAGTAGACGATAAATTATTCTTGAAACCAAGAGAAGCTCTTTCATTTTTATACCATCATGATCGTATAATATTTCATCAATATTGTTACATATTTGAATCTTCTTAGAATTGAGATTCGTTACATAGTCCTTGAAAAAAGACAAAAGACTTGTGTAGCGGATATTAATTTGGTCTTTGCGTGGGACATTTTATGTGATTAGTATGTTTTGTACAAAAATAATGGATCCTTGGGACTACACCATGGTCAAGGAACGAGGAATGAGGAACACAAAACAAGGAACAAGGAACAAGGAACAAAAATTGTACAAGGACTAGACATCGGCAACAGTGACCTGTGAATGGGCCAACGTTGAAATTTTTTCAAACAGTTTCTGGATGCGCTAAACTTTTTCATGGATAGAATATTCACGTGCCTTAACGATATGGGAGGGTTTCTGGACTAAAATTTGACTGACACACCAAATGTATTCCATCATCAATTCATCATGTAAACCATAAACCCTAATTTTCTTTCAAAGTACACAATTTGGTTGACGCAAGTTTTAGGTTTTCGTCAGTCTTTATTCATTTTTCTTTCAAGTTCTACATTAATGTATATACAATGTATCTGTGTCATAGTTGTGATGAAAAATCCCTCTTTTTCATTGATTTCTTAATCAACACCAAAAAAATACTAGAGGCGGGCAACAATGACATGTGAATGGGGCCGACGTTGAAATGTTTTCAAATTGTATCTGTATGCATTGAAATTTGACCTGGATAGACTATTCACATGCCTTAATGATATGGGAGGGTTTCTGGACTCAAATTTCACTCACACACCCACTTTCTTCCATCATCATATCATCATGGAAACCATAAACCCTATTTTTCATATGTTCTAGTAGATATGTTAATGATTCCAAGTTTCATATTTGTATTTGAATGAAGGTCCAGCTAGCTTGCAAAGTATCAAATTTTAATTTAAAGTTGATAAACCAAATATGAAATGAATCTAAGCATCATTTGATATCTTCGCAAGAGAGACAAATGTAAATAATATTGCGATGAATTTGCTATACTATCGATGAAAAAAGTTCGTCGATATTATAGCTAATTCATTGCAAGAATATTGTGTCTAATTTGAATGGTGTTACATGGTTTGCAAGGAGTGTAGGGATTATATTATGGTGCAATGTAGTGTAGTCTATAAGAACAATCTCTATTCCAAACCTCAAAATGGATAGTACCATATCTTGTTCATAAGACAAATATTCTCTGTATGTTTCCTTTGTGTTGGCTCAAGCCCTCAGTACACATGATGCCTTACAATGAAATGTAACAATTTTACTATTGAATGATAGTATTATGTCACCCATGGTTAAGGAAAGAACTTAAGGTTCTTAGGTCCTATTTGAATCTTCTTAGAATTGAGATTCATTACACAGTCCTTGAAAAAAGACAAAAGACTTATGTATCAGATATTAATTTGGTCTTTGTGTGGGACATTTTATGCCATTAGTATGTTTTGTACAAAAATAATGGATCTTGGGGACTACACCATGGTCAAGGAATGAGGAACAAGGAACAAGGAACAAGGAACGAAAATTGTATGAGGACTAGACACCAACAACAATGACCTGGGAATGGGGCCAACATTTAAATTTTTTCAAACAGTTTATGTATGCATTGAAAGTTGTCAGGTATAGACTATTCGCATGCCTTAACTATATGGGAGGGTTTTTGGACTCAAATTTGACTGACACGCCCACTTTTTTCCATCATCAATTCATCATGTAAACCATAAACCCTAATTTTATTTCACAGTACACAATTTGGTTGACGCAAGTTTTAGGTTTTCGTCAGCCTTTCTTCATTTTTCTTTCAGGTTCTACATTATTGTACATAAAATGTATCTATGTCATATTTTTGATGAAAAATCCCTCTTTTTCGTTGATTTCTTAATCAACACCATAAAAATACTAGAGGTGAGAAACAATGACATGTGAATGGGGCCAACGTTGAAATGTTTTCAAACTATATTTGTATGCATTGAAATTTGACCTAGATAGACTATTCACATGCCTTAATGATATGGGAGGGTTTATGGACTCAAATTTGACTGACACACCCACTTTCTTCCATCATCATATCATCATGGAAACCATAAACCCTAATTTTCTTTTAAAGTACACAATTTGGTTGATGCAAGTTTTAAGTTTTCATGAGTATTTCTTCATTTTTCTTTCAGGTTCTACATTAATGTATATACAATATATCCATGTCACATTTTTGATGAAAAATCCCTCTTTTTTGTTGATTTATTAGTCAACACCATAAAAATACTTGAGGTGGGCAACAGTGACATGTGAATGGGGCCAATGTTGAAAAGTTTTCAAACTGTATCTGTATGCATTGAAATTTGACATGGATAGACTATTTGCATTCCTTAACGATATGGGAGGGTTTATGGACTCAAATTTTACTCACACACCCACTTTCTTCCATCATCAATTCATCATGTAAAGCATAAACCCTAATTTTCTTTCAAAATACATAATTTGGTTGACGCAAGTTTTAGGTTTTCCTCAGTCTTTCTTCATTTTTCATTGAGGCTATACATTAATGTATATACAATGTATCTGTGTCATAGTTGTGATAAAAAATCCCTCTTTTTCATTGATTTCTTGATCAGCACCATAAAAATACTAGAGTAGAGCAACAGTGACATGTGAATGGGGCCAACATTGAAATGTTTTCAATCTGTATCTGTATGCATTGAAATTTGACTTGGATAGACTATTCTCATGCCTTAACAATATGGGAGGGTTTCTAGACTCAAATTTCACTCACACACCCACTTTCCTCCATCATCATATCATGGAAACCATAAAACCTATTTTTCATATGTTCTAGTAGATATGTTAATGATTCCAAGTTTCATATTTGTATTTGACTAAAGGTCCATCTAGCTTGCAAAGTATCAAATTTTAATTTAAAGTTGATAAACCAAATATGAAGTGAATCCAAGCATCATTTTATATCGTCGCAAGAGAGACTAATGTAAATAATCTTGCGACGAATTTTCTAGACTATTGACGAAAAAAGTTTGTTGATAGTATAGCTAAATCGTCGCAAGAATATTGTGTCTAATTTGAATGGTGTTACATGGTTTGCAAGAAGTTTAGGGCTTATATTATAGTGCAATGTAGTTCCATATATAAGAACAATCTCTATGCCAAACCTCAAAATGGATAGTACCATATCTTGTTCATACGACAAATATTCTTTGTATGTTTCCTTTGTGGTGGCTCAACACCTCAGTGCACCTGATGCCTTACAATGAAATGTAGCAATTTTATTATTGAAGAGAGAGAGTTGAAGGTGTGAGAGATAAATTGTCGTAGGGGGGAACACTTCTCAAGAAGATTGAAGGCATGCAAACCAAGACAAGAATACTCCAACATTTAATGTATCTGTACAATATGGATTTTTGGACTGTACAACATTGATTTATAGTCTGTACAATAGTAAAATAACACAAAAATTGAGGCACCTATTGCACCCCTCTTAGGACTCCTTTTGCTCAAGTGCCTTTCTTAGTCCCCCCTCTAGGATTAGTTAGAACACTCATGATGGACATGTTGAGTTTATGTAACGTTACCTTGGGGATCCATGTATGGTACTTGTATATTCCCATCCCTCCTATGCCCTACATTCCAATCCTCATTTGATATTGATCCTTGCCCAACCGATGGGTACTACCCCTGTATCTTCCATATAGTTCCAGTTGTCCCTGACCAAATTTAGAAAGGAGTTGACAAAGGGGGTAAAGCTAAGAAGACCAGGGGCACTAATAACTCTTGACAAGATATGGCCACCCATACCACTACACCTAGAATCATACCCACATGTGATTTATGTGACACGATGGAAATTCATACACTTAATTCTAGTTTATTAGACATTTATTAGCAATATTAGTCCTCAAGAAGTGGTTTCCCTTCATGTATCCCCCCACATGTTTCAGCCTCATTGTTTGATTCCATATATATATCTGCAATTTTTGTAGTTTGGATGTTGAACCTTTAGAGTTCTTCCTATTCTTGGGTGCCATTGGAATTCCCCTTACCAATGACAACACCTTCAATACAAGGATTAATAGTCCTATGTATGTTTGTCCCCATCCTCCTCCTTGATGGGTTTCCTTGGACTATTATGATGAGAGAGTCCTTATTTCTATCATACTTGGTAGTAGATCACATGCTCAACTCCAACTCATTATCAAACTATTGAGATTCAAATATACTCCAGTGATCCAACCTCAAATGTGATTCCTTAGATTTGATTGGCTTGATTCAACTATTCTTAGATCCATTGGTATGAGCCTCCATTCTACTGGCTCATTTGAGATCTTTGGAGCCCCTTTCCTGTTTAGTGGGGCTTCTCAGGTTGTTTCATGTTCATTGGGGCTTCTTGGGTTTATTTCTTCCCCCTCCCCCTTGGGGTAGGTAATCAATTCCTATGTATCCATATTATTTGTAGTCATGATGCTTCTATGTTGGACCTAACCCCATTGTTCTAGGAATTTTTATGTAGGATTGTTCATATCACTATATTATCACCTAAAAACTACTCAATTGTGACATTTCCACAAGTTTTTGTTGAAATATACCATTATCAACATGTTTTCTATCCATTTCACCTCACTTCCCACCTCCACTAGACCTCTATAAGTCACTAGGAAAAATCCTAATTTTGACCCATTAAAGCTAGCACAAATAATAGCCCTAAAATGTGTGTCATAGTGTGGAAGGTACCCCAAACATCCACACTGACCCATCAAAATCACAATTTTGATTTTTCCCAGCCCAAATTTTCCAGAAAGGGAAACTAGTTATCAATGGAAATTTCTAAACTCTAGTTGATATTCCTAGCCTTGATTTTGTCATATTTAACAACTATTTTATGACCATGTCAAGGGTGTTTAACCACTACTTTTCCTATAAATAAAGGCCTGAGGTCATTCCATCCATCCATCCATAGTAGGTACATGCGGCCAAAACCACACTATATATCTTCAGGACTCCTTCCTCTTGATAGTGTTTTCTGTGTTTTGATCACTCAACCAAGGAGGGGATAAATACACATCAAGGAATTCATGGACCCTCCCAAGAAGGAGGCTTTGGAGCCACATATTCAAAAATTCTACTCCCTAGGTGATATCTTTGATCTTTCTATTCATTATGGAGATATTCTTTGCATTATTTCAAACTATTTGTTCATGCCTATTGTTGTAATTTCTTGGTTTTCTTTCTTGTCACATGAATATACTAGGGTTTGAATATTTGTGAAGCATATTTAGGATATGGTTTTCATGTTCTACTTTCATTTTTGTCGGTATCTAATTCATAACCCTTAGATTAGTACATTGTGTACACCATTGCTGCAATTTATACCCAACACTTGGTGATTATGCTACTTATCTTGTGAGAGGAGTTGGCTCCATTTCCTTCTAGATGCCTTAAGGTGATGTTATTGACTGATGTTCTATTTGTTCCTGGTTTGAAGAAGAATAATGTTTCAGTTTGTTGTATGATATATGTACATTGGAGAGTTTCATTTGAGGGACAACATTGCACCATCAATGATTGCAGTTTATCTAGTCTGAGGACTTTTGCTAGAGGGGTGATAGAAGGTGGTCTTTATGTGTTACTTGTTGATCTTGTAGCACTTGTAAATTCTATTGAGAAGCTAGATTATCCTTCTATAATTGAGGAGGCATGTGCATATAATTCATGGTAGGATGCCATAGAGACAGGTCCAAAACCTATTGTGGAATTAGTGATTAATTCTAAGATTACAATCGATGTGAGTGTTATACACTAAAGGGCCAAGGTTACTAAATTATATTAGATAAAGGGTGTTGACCATGATGTTACTCTTGCATAAATATTTTGTCAAAAATATGGAATTGACCTAGTTCATGTTGTTTTAGTTGCCATAGGTTTTGAGGTTCATGAGAGATATTATCATTTTCATATGTTGTTCATCACATTATGTGGGTTGTTACCTATACCATGAGATTGGTATTTTAGGATGTATGTGACTTGTGCATATTTATATATTTATGAATTTGATAGATGTGGTTCACTTGTCTTAGTCATGTATGGAGATACGATTATATTTTAGGATGTCTTAAATAGATAATGACGTGATGTTCATTGATTTTGGCCCACGATGTTGACTTGAGAGATGATGGAGTTAGGTAGGTGTATTATGACCCAAATTTACGCTCCTTCAAATTCACAAGTGGTTATCACTCGTTGAAGGTTCGAGATGATGTGATAAAATCCTAAGCTTACAACAGATCATGACAGGTTCCTATTCCTCTTTCTTGATGACAAATCTCCTGCAATATGGTACAACAAATCTTCTGTGATCTAGCTAGAACGTGACCACCAAAGAAGACAACGAATGATTCTTGACAGCAGTTTTCAAGGTCTATTGGCAGTAACAACAACAATATGCGCCCTCCCTTAAGCTCCACCTAGTGATTTGACTCCTAAATTCTATGAAGGTATATATTCCCTACCCCTATAGATTTGAACTTGTGACCTCTTAGGAGAAAACACGTGTTATTAACCATTAGACCCACTATAATATATATATATATATAGATAGATAGATAGATAGATAAATAGATAGATAGATATATTAAAAAATAAATAAATAAAAAAACATAAAACATTATAACAAAACCCACACCCATATGTTGATAATATATTTATAATATATAAATTATATATTATATATAATATATAATTTATATATTATAAATATATAAATTAAAAAATAAATAAGAAACAAAACCTAAAATTTTTTAACAAAAATGAATCCCATATGTTGATGCATATCCCGGCTGCACCCATATGTTGATCCATATCCCCACATCCCTGCACGCTGGCCATATGTTGATGCATATCCTCACGCCCATACATTGATCCATATCCCTGCAACAGTATAGAGGACTGGTCATATCCCTGTGAAAACATACTGACCATAGATGGAGAAAGAAGTTGCAAAGAGAGGATAAAGACCAGAACGCGAACAAACCAGGAGAGAGTGGTCACGAACAGAGGAGAAAGAGGGTATGGAAAGAGGAGAAAGAGTTCGAGCACCTTATCCCTAACAATGACAGAAGGAAAGGTAGATTTCCATGACCAGAAATGCCTCTCTCTTTTTCAGATTTACTCACATTTTTCTTCTGACCCTTCTAGGATAAGTTGAATGTCCCTTGAAAGGCATGATATCTGATCTCCATATCCTTATTTTCCCGATTAATTCTTCTTTGAGAAATCATACTTACGCTAGCTCTGATTTGCTTCTCGATTTTTTCTGAGAAAATTTGAATTCACTAAATGGTTATAGTCCTTGTGATAGTTTTGAATTTAATAGACTTCAAAGGAGAATATTTATGGAGGGAGAATTATAGGATTTGTTTTCATATAAATACATGTTTTCTTGGATGTCAAAGTTGAATGCAAATAGTAGTGTATCAATGGTATATCTCATGAAATCTTATTTGTCTAAAATATTCTTCATGAGTGATCATGAATGGAGCAAAGCATTGTAGTTGATTTCAACTCAATATATATATTGTCCATAAATAAGTTTTGCAAGGAAATCTTAATAGGAAAACTTGACTGGTCAATGAAGCATAATTCATCTTAATTCTGAGAGGAATTTAAACAGGAAAAGGCATTGGTGAGAAAAGTGTCTAGTTGATAATGTCATAGTAACTTCATGCACTTTTATACCTTGCTTGGGTATTCCAATTAAGAAAAGTAGGCACTATTTTAATAGTCTTGGCCTTTGGTACCTGGAATCAACATCAAGTACAACTCATTTAACCATATTTGGCAATAAGTTAACGATCATAATGATTTGTCTAATGCAAGGTAGATTACATTTTCATTAAGTATGTGTGTGCTATAGTAGAGATACACCACTCACATACTTAATGAAAATGTAAAATAGCATATACAAAACATCATATACAAAACAACAAAGAAAAACAACAGATATGTATTATTTCTATGTAAGGATAAAGTACAAAGTACAGAGCCTTACTTTCCCCAGCCTTGCTGAATAACTTCTCAAAGGAATGATAAAGAAAAAGAACAATCTTCCTTGCTACCTCTTATTTCAATCTTAAACTCCTAAGATTTATCTATTTCTACTTCTAAACCAATGATTTAGTGTTTAGGTTTTCTATTTATACAAGATAATGTCTATAAGTTATTAGTAAGCACCATTTCAATATTAGATAGGTTGGTTTTGGCCTGTCCCTTTTTGTCTTCCAATCAATGTCCAATGATCGATGGTTCATGCTGGTCAATGTTGTTGGTCACTCAATTAGTTGATCTTGGATGGATTGACCATCCATCATCTTGTTTGTCAAATATTGAAACTCTTTTTGAGTCATTCTTTTGTAAACCATTTTCTAGCTTGAAGCAATTGTCCTTGGCTTTCTAGTTGGCATGGTTTAATCTTTTTATTCTTCCTCAACCAACAAAATATTATACCTTTCGAATGGTTTTCCTATATTTGGAATCAAGTATGATGTGTTTGGTGAGATGATCTAACTGTCCTCTTCCTCTAGTACTAATGGTTTAGACCGGGAAACAAAACAAGAAAAAGCCACTGAACTTGAAACATGGGCTAGAGGGTTTCAAGATAACAAATGAACCCCCACATATAAGGAATCCATTTCATTCAAGATCCCAAAAATACAATGCATGATATAAATGAAATCAGATACACAATTTCACATAATAATGTATCATAACATCAACTCACATCATAATTCAACTCCATCAAACTATAACAACTCACATTTACATCATAACAATCTATAGATTTACTTTCTACTATCTAGAGCACTGGAGATATGATAATGTGCAAATTTTATTGTGCATTGAGAATTTCAAATTTACATGGTCATAGTGTCATGTGCTAACATAAAATTAGATGATAGATCAAGTGAATTCTAGACATTGGGCACGTCATGGTAGAGTTTAGACTGGCAATCAAATTCATTTTGATCTATGCCATCACTGCTTCTTTTGTTGTTGAGTGTTCATTCAGCCAAATCCTCTAGGTTGAACTTGATCACAATGGGTGAGATCTGTTGATATTATGGTAGTTGCGGGAGGTATTTACCTCCATGTGTAAAAATGATGAGAATAGAATATTCCAGGAAGCAAGAAGAAACCCTAATGAGTTGGATAATAACCCTAGAAGACAAGTTAGCTCAAGAGGATAATTTGTATTAGGTTATTATCCTCCAAGAGAAGAAGTTGGCTAGAAGAAATATTATATATTGAGTAAATAGGCACCCAAAATGAGAAGTCGGCCCAAGAATTTAGCCAGAATTAGTATAAATATAGGAGGTCGGTCTTCATTCTGGCAGGCATTCTTAGAATTGCAGAGCTAACTTGTGTGCACTGCAGTTAGCTAGTTTGTGCACAAGTTTGGAGGAGAGCTGCAGTTGTAGCTGCTACAGCTAGCATATTACATTTTGTCTTGGACTATCTCTTGGTTATGTTTTGGACTATCTAATAAGCTCTTGTTTGGTGCACTATCCCTGGATAAAGATGCGTTACCCTTTGTTTGGCTATCTATCCCAGGGTTTGCTTCCGGAGTGATTCTTTGTAAAGGTTAAGGTGCTCGGAGGGTGGCTTTAACCTATGGTTGGGTGACAATAGTGATATTGTCTATGGTAAAATGAGAAAATCCATTCACATTCTAACATCCATGATGATTGTGCTATTTGTAAACACCAAGAGAGGTGACGAAGCTAGTCTCGCCTTCCCTAGGTATTGGCACATGTAATAGGGGAAAATGATAACCCTCCCATACCTAAACTTGAAAAATTATATGGATTCTATGAACTATTGTGAATTTTGAAGATGATGCTTAATGTGATCCAACTAATGGAATTTACATTTGACATGAATCACTTCTTATACTGTATTGGAATTGTGTACATGCCCCCGGATTGATACTTATGTTGAGTCACTTGTACCTTACTTTAGATGATGTACCTGGCATGTATATGACTTGGATTGAGCCACATCCATATATGTACATCCATAGTTGTTAGGTTTCACTCAACCACATTGCAGAGGGTGTAGTTGTACATCCTCCTAGTCACCAAGCTTATTGTTGCCCCATAGTAGTACTAATTTGAAGTGTGGAGGGAATGCCTCTTTTATTTAAAACCCCATAGTCTATACCTTTGCATCCACATTGTTATATAGCTCCACATCAACCCTCCACTTCACTTTCCTTTTCACTTAGCATATCCCCTTACCTTTTATGTGATTTCTACTATGTGCATCAGCCTTCCCCGTAGCCTTTACATCATGTCACCCTTTTTCCTTATCCTGTTGCTCGTAAATGAAAAGTGCAAAGTGCAAAGATATGAACTTCCCTTCACTACATTCTTAGCTTTGCATGCATAAATTTCTAAGGAAAAATAATAGGATTTTGGCCAAACTTGCAAAGGAGGTTTTGTTGAAGGCCTTAAACCCTATAAAACTATAGCTTAGAGCACTAAAATTGAACATAAATAAAAAAGAAACCATTAAAGAGAACCTTCTTTATTATTGGTCCATTTAGGATTGAACCACACAAGTCCATTGGGAGTCTTTTGGTCTATAAGATTCATCCCCTTCTAGTTCTTCCACCTCTTCAAGCAATGGAAGTTGGATGATGCATAATGTAGGAATGGATGGAGTTGCGTGAAAATGTGGGATGTATGTTGCATGGATGTTGAATCAACAAGGTGAATCCCCCATGATCCTTATGAGTATTCAAGATGTGTATGGTGATCTCTATAATCATAAAAATTTACTATGTTAGAAATGATGACATTTGATTCAATGTTGTATAGGTGTACTAAGTGAACTATGACATTTGCATGGTATTTTTAAAATTTGGGTCATTTTGCAATACTGCACACATAGTAATCTATCAAGAAATTATTTCTTTGCTTAAAACCTCTTTCTCCTTCCCATATCTAGTTTTCATCGAAGTTGAATTTCTTGCATTTCATTTTCCTCTTGCATGGTTTAAAGAGTCGAGTCAAAACGCCATTAGTTTCACGACCACTCCTTTGAGTAACAACAACCTAAAATCAAGTGCTAATTAAAATTTATCCAGCAAATTTTCTAGGGATCTTCAAAACCATCTTAGCTTAGGTGTAGAGCTTTGGAATATGATTGTGAGAATAAATTTCCAAAGCTACTAAACAAACATAAAGCTTTGAGTTAGGGAGTGAAATCTAGTTGCTATATCATTGACTTTGGGAAGCCCTTCTAACACAAGGGTCA
>JASDQU010298547.1:0-14009 GCA_032191745.1 Picea mariana
AAACATTATAGAAAAGTGTTTATGGAAAAAATTCTGTAATGACTCAGTTCAGGATGATTCAAGAACCCTATCTTACACAGATTGTATCTCTGAAAGTGTAAGGCCTCAGTAGCTGAAATTTAACCCAATGTACCTTGATCCGTCTAATAAATATCCTCCAAGTTGTTCCTTTGGAAACATTGTAGAAAATAAGTTATAGCAAAAATTCCATGGTGTCTCAGATGTAGCAATGAAACCCCAAGCCCTTGAGCTTTGATACCATATGTTAAGAACCAAATATCAATATATCATAGAAAAACCTCATAATAAGTACTCAATGCCTTGAAAAAGAGATAATTTCAGATAATAATCCTCTTTGAGGGGGAAACCTCCTTTTACCCCACATAAATGTTCAAGTGCAAGATGATTCAAAATGAAAACGTCTCCTTGGTATATACAGGAGACTAGGAGGTATAATTACAACTAATGGAATAAAACCGATAAATAAAAAATAACATTACTAATGTAATATGCCCCGATTAAGGGGTAATGAGCCACTATTTAGGGCTTAACAATATTCCATAAGATTTTTTCTCCCATAGCCAAGTTGGAGAGGGTAGGGTCTTTTATGCCCAGGCCTCCAATTTTTTGAGGGTGTTTCACAATATCCCAGTTCAGAAGGTGGAATTTTTTTTGTTTCAGTCTTTCCTCCTTCCTAGAGAAAAGATCTTAGGAGATGGGAGATTTAGGTTTTAATGTTATGGGGTGCAAGAAGAGAGGAAAATTGAAATATGGGGAGAGTGGAGAGGACTTATTTTAAAATTACAATTTGGTTGGCCAAATTGAGCTAGAAGGTGCCCCAATGGTCCAGCTTGTTTTTTATTTTATCAAGGATTTGGTTCCAAGTTGTATTAGGAAGAGATTTAAGACAAATTGGGATGCCAAGGTATCTGAAGGTTTTCCATTTTTCTATCATAGGAAAACAAAAGATGTTTTCTATTAGGTGAGTTGTTCTTGTGTGAATGTTCCAAGTGCGGACATTGGATTTGGCACTATTTATGAGGGCTCCCGAGGCTTGGGTTAACTTATCCAGATCATTTTTGAATCTCTTAGCTATGAAAATGGAGGCACCTCCTATTAGGAGAGTGTCATCCATGAATTCAAAGTGATTTATTCTCTTTCTCACCCGAGGTATTTTGATACCAGGACTGTCCTTGGAGGTTTGATTCTTTTCCAGCTAACTACCAAGCGTTTCTGCCATAATTTTGTAGAGGAGGGGGGAAAGTGGGCATCCCTACCTCAACCTTTTGGAACTTTTGAATAAGTTTGTTGGTTGCCTGTTAATCAAAGGGGAAATCTAAGGCTTGGAAATGCAGGCCAAGATCTAGGCTACGAATTCTGGGCTATAGCCAAATTTTCTTAAAACTGCAAACATAAATTTATGTCTCACCCTGTCAAAAGAATTAGCCATGTCAATTTTGATGATCATTCCTTCATATCCTCATTCCCTACTAGACTGTATGGCTTCTTGGACCAAAATGATGTTGTCAATCATTTGTCTCTTTTCAACAAAACCACTTTGGTTTGGGGAGATAATCTTATGAAGCAGAGGATTAATTCGACTGGCAATGATTTTAGTGATGAGTTTGTAAGAAACATTGCATAAGGATATGGGCCTGAATCTATAGAAGGAGGAAGGGTTTGAATCCTTTGGTATAAGCATTAGAAAAGTGGAATTTATGTTGCCCCCCAGCTTTGTAAATTTTTGGACATACTGGATTATTCTCAAGAGATCTTTTTTGATTATGTGCCAACATTTTTGATAGAAGTGGGCATTGAAGACATTAGGTCCTGGAGCTTTGTATGGATGAAGTTGGAATAAGGCTTCATAAATTTCTTTTTTTGTGACCTCTTGATTTATCTTGGAATTATATTCTTGATTTTCAATAGTCAGGATGTTTAGTAACAAATCCTTTTGAATGTTCAGATTTGCAACGTCTTCCTCAATTAGAAGGTGCTCAAAATGGATTTTGGCTTCTTCCTGGATTTGCTGAAAGTCATTTATTTTTGTTCCATATTCCTTTGTGATATCCTTCACCTTATTCCTCCAGATTCTGTATTTGTTTTGTCTCTGAAAGAATATTGTGTTTCTATCTCTTGATTTGAGCCAAAGAATCTGAGATTTAAGCCTCCAAGTTTCTTCCTCCAAATGGAGAATTTTTTGGTATTCTATAAAGTCCTATTGTTCTTTTATAATAAGAGATTGAGTGCAGAATCCCTTTTCCATTTCCTTGATTTTCTTACTTTTGACTTCTTGTTCTTTTTCTTTGCTACTTTTAACCCAATGCTTGAGGGTTTATTTGACTCTTTTTAACTTCTTCTCCCAAATGTAGTTCGGAGAGCCTTGAATCCAATAGCTCCAGGCATCTGAGACAATATCAAAAAAGTTTGGGTCTGAGAGCCAAAGGGGATTGAATCTGAAGGGGATGGGGACAAAATTTTTAGAGGGGGATAGAGTTAGGGTGATGGGTTAGTGGTCAGATCCTATCCAGGGGATAATGAGAGATGAGGTGGAAAGAGACTTGTCAAGGAAGGAGCTTCTTAGTAGAAAACGGTCTATGTGAGCAGTATTGTGCCCACATCCCAACCTTTGGTTTGACCAAGTGAAGAGACCATTAGAAGGTTTTATGTCGATTAGATGGAAGGAGGAGATGATATCCTTGAGATGATCACAAGTGGGGTCCCATACTCAGGTGCCTCCTTTATTTTCTTTAGGATGGAGGGTTGTGTTTATGTCTCCAACTATAATAAGATCCTTAGAATCTAGACTCCCATTAAGATTTTGGAGGGAGGTCCAACATTCAATTTTTTATTGATAAATAATGGGCATATACACATTAAATACATTCAGAGTCTTACCCATAGGAATATCAAGCAAGGTTGTCCTGATCTAGTGCATTGTAGATTTCTAGTTTTGCAAAGAGAAGATACTTGGGTTCCACATGGTGCAAATTCCTCCCGAGGTTCCTATTGCACTAACTTCTATGCCTTTGAATGAACACCAGATGTAGTTTCTTTCCTAAAGGATGTTAGTATCCTTCCTTTTAGTCTCCTGGAGAAGGAGGACATGGCGATTTTTTTCTTTGATTAGGTCATGTATCAACGAGAGCTTGTGTTGGCTCCCTAGTCCCCTGCAGTTCTAGGAGATTGATTTTATCATTTAGAAGGCATGGACTTCCCCCTTTATGGGGGTTGGGTCCATTCTAGTTTCGTGTTTGTCTTGTTTCTTTCTTAGCATGTTGTTCAAGAGTTGTTTTCTTCCTGAGTTCTATTTCCTTCCTGGTTGAAGCTTCTCGCTTGTGCAGATTAGATTTTCTACCCACTTTTTCGATGGGGGAGTCGTGGGTATCTAAGTCTGAGTCTTCCTCCGATATTTGTTATATTTCACCATCCTCAGGGAGAGAAGATGGGTGAAGGGGAGAAGGGGGGGATGAGGAAGGAGGTGTATATGGGTGTATTACTGGGGAGGCATAAGGAGGCATGATCTGATGTTGCAAGGGGGTGACTCCACTCTGGGTGGATCTTGATTCGAGATCAGACTAGGAGGATCTAGGTCTTGGGAATATTCAGGCAGGGGTGGCGTGGGGATGAATTTAGGGTTCTGAGCGTGACGTTGTTATTTTTTCCTTTTAGGTTGTTTCCATTGATAGGATACTTTAGGAAGTGTTTTAGGGGGGGACTTGGGACAATGCTTTGTGAAATGACCATACTCGTGACAGATTTTGCATTTGAAAGGAAGTTGTTTGTAGTCAACTTGTTTCAGATAGGTCCATTTTTCCAAAGTGAGGTTAATAGCTTCAAGCAGGCCTTTTTCAAGACCAACTTCTACACAGATCCATGAACAGGCTTGGAGACCATATTTAGGTTCGGCATGATCGATATACTTCCCAAGGGTATTACCTACAGGGAAAATAGTTTCATTATTCCAATAGTGTAGGGGGGGGAAGGGGAGACGAACCCAAACTGGAACTGCATTGGGAATATCATTGTCAGGGATGAAATATGGGGTCCAGCTATTTAGATACATTCCTCTAGAACCCATAAAGTAAGGTCCTCTTCTAAATATGAGATCTCGATTTGATTTGTCTTCGAACAAAAAGGAAAAGAAGCCTCTTCCACATAGAAAGTGAGAAAGGTTTCCTTTCAGGTGGGGTTTCTAGTTCTTGTAGATCCAAATTGCCATAGCTTGCGAAGAGGGCCAAATTCCAGTGAACTGACCTATGAGTGCATGTTCTGCAAATTTTAGGGCAAGGGATCTAAAGCTTCCTTGGATCTGGACCGAGGGGATTTGGTCTAGTATGTTCACGAACTTTGGAGGGGCGCGCTTGATCGTCTTGGGAAGAGAGGCTATTAGAGAGGCAAAGGCAACAACATCTAGGGAGGAGGGAGAAGGGGGAGGCTGGAAAGAGGGGGGTCTTGAGGCCCCTCAAGGTGAGGAGGGAATGCGTGAGGAGGTAGGAAGGAAGGACGCGCATCAGGCGAGCTCCTAGAATTTCATGATTTCACTAAGTGGGTAATTAATGTTAATAATTAAGTACATATTTAATGATTAATGTTAACGATTAATTATGTTCAAGATCCCATTAACTAGTTTTAAAAGAAAGCTTTAAGGACTTAAACCATGATAAAGGGGGAGGGGGCATCATGTGCACTAAGAAGGTAAGTTAGAGAGATTTGTGAGTGTGGTACAGTGCAAGTGTAGCTAGCAAGGCTAGAGAGTCATTAGTTTTTGTAGGCGAAGACATAAAGCTTATATGATTTAACCCTGACCTAGCCACTTACCCTACAGAGAGTAATGTCTATTTACAGACAAGTAAAAAAAAAAAATGCCTAACCTTATGTTTACAAGTATAAGTTACGCGAATGAGAACTACCTTAGACTCTTCCCTGACAAGCATTTGGTTTGATGTAGATTCAATTGTTCCATATGGTTAGTACTTGGGGAAATTGAGGCTGAGGGGCATCATCGCAAGAACCTACAATGTCGGCATTGCAACCACCATCGCTTGAACTAGCTTTCATTTTGTGCTCTTTGGAGGCTATTAATGAGACTTTAAAGGGGCGTTAACTAGCAGGGGTTAAAGTGGAATCCCCACCATATGGAGCGGGTAACCCTGAAGCATTGAGGGATTCAGGGGGATGACATCCACCTGAGGACATCACTAGAGAACTTCAAAAGATCAAACTTCTAGAGTTTGTCGGGGGTCATGCCAATGAAAGTGCAGAGGCATGGTTGGAAGGAATGACATGATGTTTCGCCTTAAGAGACTATGCTTCCACATCAAAGGTAGAAATATAAATATTTCAATTGAGGGACAGTGCCTTGAACTGGTGGGGTAATCTGGAGAGGTAGTTGCACCTTACCCCAGACAGTGTCTCATGGGAACTTTTTGAGGAAAGTTTTAGGATGAAATATTTGTCGGCTTACTACAAGGAACAATAGATGGGAGCATTTCATGCTCTAGTAAAGAGAGACAAGACTGTGGAAGAGTACGAGATCAGGTTCATGGAGTTGGTAAATTATGTTTTGTACATGGATAATGATCAATGACAGGAAGAACACTTTATCTATGGGTTAAACCCTAAGATAAGGGCCATGGTGTAGATTTGGAAACCATCGTTAGTAGTGGAAGCATTTGAAAATGCACATTATACAGAGGAACATATGAACTTAAACAAATGTATGAGATTAACCTTTCCACAACATCTTGGATTTGTGGGGAAGGCCCCTAGGACCTTCTCCAGGGTACGAAGCTCTAGGAAGCCTACTTATGGTAATAGAGTCACACCTAGGGTAGTTTCTACAGGTATTTCAATGGTAGCTAGTGAACCCTCCCACTCATCACCAATGACACAGGCAGGTCCACGACCTTCTCAGGGAACAACAAGTAGGGGTAGGGGCTCCAGGGGAAGGAACTCATTTCAGAGACTGTCACCGAGTAGTGCATAGGTTCCATTTCATGTTACATGTTGGGGATGTGGAGGAACCCATTACCAACGTGACTGCCTAGAGTTATAAGAAGGATTTGTGCATAGAGAAGGAAAGGCTCTGATGGGAAGAGAAAGTAGTAGCCACCATATTTATGCATTGGTTAATAATCACCAGGTAGAACATCAATCCACGGTGGTGGAGTCATCAGGTACACTAAATCATGTCAATGTTAAAATTTTATTTGATTATGGTGCTATAGATAGTTTCATTTCACCATATGCACTAGAAAATTGTGGGTTGGAAGCCTACAAGCACGATGACTTTAAACAAGTCGAGATGGATTTGGCAGAAAAACAAGTGTTAGGACCTACCGTTGATAATTTTCTAGTAGACCTGGGAGTGTGTACTACCAGGTTAAAGGTATACGTCACTTCTCTCGAGACGTATGACCTAATCATTGGAATGGATTAGTTAGAATCCCATCAAGCTATGGTAGATTATTCACGAAAAGGGTGCTTTGTGTTGACAATGAAGGAAGGCCAGTAGAGATCTACGGTGTATGGAGAAAGGTGTCTCTATGATTTATATTGAATATGAAGGTTAAACATTGCATGAGGCAAGGGTGTCGACTATATGTAGTGGAATCAGTCAACGAAAGGAAAGGACCCCCCTTGGATCAGTACCCATTATTGTCAAAGTTTAAGGATATTTTTCCAAAAGAGTTTCCAGGGTTACCTCCTGAGAGGGAGCTTGATTTTACTATTGAGATAAAACCTGGTGTAAAGCCAATTTCCAAGACTCCATATATGATGATAGTGCCAAAACTTTGTGAGTTGCAGATGCAGTTGAAAGAACTACTCGAGTTAGGGATAATAAGTCCCAGTGTCTCACCTTGGGTGCACAAGTAATTTTTGTGAAGAAGAAGGATGATTCCTTATGACTATGTATAGATTAAAGGGACTTGAACTGTGCTAATATGAAAAATAGGTACCCAATTCCATAGATAGATGATATCTTTGATCATATGAAAGGAGAAGTGGTATTCTCAAAAATTGACTTGCAATCAGGGTATCACGAGTTAAGGATTAAGGAAGGCGATATTCCTAAAACTTCCTTTCCAACCTGGTTTGAGGATTACAAGTTCGTTGTAGTACCTTTCGGTTTGACCAAAGCGCCAACATTATTCACGAGCCTCATGAATTGTGTATTCTGAAAGTACTTATACCACTTTGTACAGGTCTTTCTAGATGATATCCTCATCTATTCCAATAATGAAAGAGAACATGAGGAACACTTGCGAGTGGTGTTGTCCTACCTTGGAAAGAACAAACTATATGGAAAGTTGTCAAAGTGCTCTTTATTCCAGAAATATATTCACTATTTTGGTCATATCATTTCCGGTGAAGGAATATCTGTGGACCCAGAAAAGGTAAAGGCCATTATGGAATGGACAGTGCCAAAAAATGTGCATGAGGTAAGAAGCTTCATGGGGCTAGTAGGTTATTACCAGATATTTGTTGAAGGGTTCTCTAAAATAGAGAAACCCATCACCACTTTGCAATGAAAGGGGTTCAGGTATGAATGGAATAAATAATGAGATAGTGCATTCATCGAGCTTAATAGGTTACTAACCAGTGCACCAATTCTACGGGTGTCGGATATGGAAAAATACTTCACATTTTGCACTGATGCCTCAAAGCAAGGGTTGGGGGCCGTGTTAATGCAGGATGGAGGAGTGATAGTATATGCGTCAAGGAAGTTGAAGCAACATGAGGAGCTTTATGTTACTCATGATTTGAAGTTGGCAGTTCTAATGCTAGCTCTGAAACATTGGAGGCACTATCTAGTGGGGAGAAATTTTGAGCTCTGAAACATTGGAGGCACTATCTAGTGGGGAGAAATTTTGATCTCAAAATGGACCATGAAAGTTTTAAACATCTCTTCACGCAAAGGGATCTCAATTCCAGGCAGAGGTGATGGAGTGAGTTTATGAGTGAGTACTATTTTTGAATTTCGTACATCAAGGGAAAGGAGAATGGTGTCACAGATGCCTTGAGTAGGAGACCATGTGTCTTCTCCTTGGTACCCTTCAAGGTCAATCTGAGGGAGAATGTGTTCACACAACTCCTTTGAGATGGTTGGTATTTAAAGGTTACTTCAACCCTCCAACATGGGAGGAAACTATATCCAAAGTATGAAGGATATAGCCTGGAAGCAGATGGACTATTAAGATATCAAGGAAGGATGTACATCCCCGAAGGTGGGGATATTCGAAGCATCATACTGAAGGAAGCCCATAGAGCACTTTATTGTGTGCATTTAGGTGTTAATAAAATGTACACAAACATGAAAAAGATTTTCTTCTAGGTAGGCACGAAGTGCAATTTAGTCCATTTCGTCACCAAGTGCCTAGAGTGTCAACAAGTGAAAGCCGACCACCACCACCCGGTAGGTTTCCTACAACTGCATGATGTCTCTATTTCCAAATGGGAAGTCATTTCTATGGATTTTGTTGTGGGGTTTTTGTTCATATCGCATAGACACAATGCCATTCTTGTGATAGTTGATAATTTGACCAAGAGTGCTCATTTTATTCTGGTTAGAGACACTTATGATGTCACTGATGGGGCATGTGTGTTTGTAAGTAAGGTCATCCATTTGCACGAGATACCAAAGAAGATCATTTTAGATAGGGACTCCATATTCACTTCTAGGTTTTGGACAAGTTTGCAGTCAACGTTGGGGACACAGTTGAAATTAAGCACAAATTATCATCCTGAAACAGATGGGAAAAATGAGAGAGTAAATCAGGTCATGGAAGACATGCTTAGTATGTATGTTATGGATAATCAAACCCATTGGGAGAAGTACCTACCTCTGGTAGAGTTCGCCTACAATAACAACTTTCATAGCTCCATTGGAATGCCACCATACGAAGCTTTGTATGGAAGGCCATGCAGAACATTGTTGAGTTGGGAAAGGTTAGAAGACTGAGTGACAGTTGGGCCAGAATTGATTCAAGGGATGGAGGAACAGGTGATTCAAATTAGGCAGACACTCAAGGAAGCACAAGATAGACAGAAAATTTATGTTGATGATCATGGGACTAACCAAAGTTATAAATTGGGAGATAAAGTTTTCATTCGTATTAGGCCTAATAAGATTACCATTCGATTCGGGAAGGGGAAAAATTTGTCACTTCGATTTATAGGACCATTCAAAATCCAAGAGAGAATTGGACCCGTTGCCTATCATCTCTTACTTCCACCCCACTTGCATAAAACTCATAATGTTTTTCATGTATTTGTTCTATGTCATTATGTTGCTAATGAATCACATAAATTGAATTGGAAGGAATTGGAGGTATCAGACACGGGAACCCTCACGGTAGAACCATTACACATATTGGACTGTAGATTCTGATAGCTCAGGAACCATATGGTAGACCAAGTTAAGGTCCAATGGGACAAGTATAGTCTAGCATATGATACTTGGGAGGATGCCGAGAAATTACAACGAGATTATCCCTCACTTTTTTGACCACCTTGAGAATATGTTTCTCAAAGGTTGGTTTTATGTAACACCACCTTTTGACTTAGAAAACTAGGATTACTTGAGTCCTAATCACCTTTATTTTCTATTCACTGTGAAACTATTAATGATACACTTGAACTTTTAAGATGCAGGAACTTATGTGAATGTCAATTCTATGAATGTTTAATGCTATTTGAATGATGATGGATATTATACAATATAGTATGTGAATGTCAATTCTATGAATGTTTAACGTTATTTGAATGATGATGGATATTATGCAATCTAGTATGTGAATGTCAATTCTATGAATGTTTAACATTATTTGAATGATGATGGATATTATGCAATATAGTATGTGAATGTCAATTCTATGAATGGTTAACGTTATTTGAATGATGATGAATACTATATGATCTATTTCTAACTTGAAAATTTTTAAATTTAAAGTTGTTGTTATGTGGATATCGAATTGAGATTATGGTTGAATGTATTTACATGATGACAATAGATAGATATGTATGAGTTTGTGTTATAGACTAATATTTAGGTCAATGGGCTATGAAATAGCCAAAGGATAATGGTAATAAAAGTGGATGTCATTAACACTGACCAAGAAACAATATGGTATGAATCTTTGTATGTGAAACTGTGTTGGTTCGAATGCATTGCTATGATATGTGAACCAGTGTAGGTTTTCAGATGGTGAGACTTCCTAAAACTGAATATACGATGAAAAAATTCCTAGCGACATAGTGCCATTGTATATTCCATGGTAGGGTGTGGACCCTAGTTTTATTACGAGGGGTGGAGGAATTTCCCACCATGTATCCTCTAAAACCTAGAGTCATGGGAAGACATTGTTATCTCATGCTCCCCTAGACGTGTGATGACGACTGTCAGTTGCATGTTGAGGAAGTTAGGTCAATATAGTGACACTTCCTCTTACGGGTTTTATTTCGAGTTGGGTCAATATAGTTGATGCTCCAAGATAGTCTAGCAGAGGAAGGATAGGGATGGAAGACAGAAGTAATTTAGGGAGGAAGGATAAATAGAAATAGTTGAGAGGGTATGGGGATTTGCCTTATAGTGGAATTTACTGTTTTCCCTTTTTGAAAAGAGAATATGTAAATATTTATATTTATAATTGTTTAACTGAACTACAATTGTCTAAATGAACATTGTTGAGCTAAATTATTGTAATTAAGGGATTTTGCAAACATTTTATTTGGTTTATTATCTTTTATAAAATGAATAGTCTTGTTGATTGGATTGTACGCAGACAAGAATTACTATAGGTGTGATAATTATTGTCATTAGTACATGTGTGAGACTTGTATGTGCTATATACACATGCATTTCTTGCACATGTACACTAGTATGTATACGTTTTCTTTTGATTGGTTACTGATAATGTTGTTTATTGGATATGAATGTATGAACCATGTGTCATTTCCCTTGCATTGTAAATTACTCTAACTTCAGGACAAAGTTTCTTGAAGGCTGGGTGCATGTAACAACCCTAATTAATTCTTTAATTATCATGAATAATAAATTTTAGTTTAATAAATATTAGTTTAATGAATTATTAAAGTAGATTTTATGAAGAATTTATTATAATATAATTGTTATTGGTATTTGAACCAATTTATGGGAGGGATAAGGTGGTTGAGTGATTAATGAGGGGAAGGAGGTTGGATAAGGGGGGGAGAGGACTCAAGAAGGGGATCTCTTTTGGGTTGAGTGATATTTTGATTTATGGGAAGCTGAGAAATTTGGAGAGGGAGAAGGAGAAGCGAGGAAACAACTTGGACTACATCAGTTTTTCTCACATTTTATTTGAGGAATATTCTCATATTTTTCTTGAGGAATCTCACAGAGGCACGTGTTGCTAGGAATTTTGGGCTAGGGGGCCAAGAAATCTTAAGGATTCCTGGGGCTAGGGAGTCGAAGAGGCTATTCCTAGTTGGCTGGGAGGTTACTCAGTTTGGGTAGGATTCATCAGCTTCAGGTTCACCATCAGGTTGAGGTTCAACATCAGGTTGATGTAAATACATCATTCTCATTATTATGTTGTTGTTTTCATTATTATGCCGTTCATTTTTATTCTGCTGAACATTATTATTATGCTAAACATTATTATTATGCTGGAACAGTAAATAAAGAAGTAAATAAGATATAATTTGTATATCTATTTTTATTTTTATGAGGTTCTGTATGCACATGCCTTACACACAAGTTGACAAGGATGTCTTGAAAAATCAAAGAAAAAAGGATGGAAAGGCATTGTTTTACATACATCAAGCCATGCATGAGAGCATACTTCCAAGAGTTGGATCAACAAAGAAAGCCAAGGAGGCATGGGACATATTACAAACCTCTGATCAAGTTATGGACAATGTAAAGACTTCAAGACTACAAATTCTTAGAAGAGATTTTGAAACTCTGTCAATGAAATATAAAGATACAGTAGATTCATTCTACACCCATGTCATTGGATTGATAAATCAGATTAAGTCTCATGGTGAAACCATTGAAGACATAAAATTTGTTGAGAAGGTACTTAGGAGTCTTCTTGCTAAATTTGATACCCTTGTTGTGAGTCTAGAAGAGAGCAAAGACTTGAGTCAGTTTAGCCTAGATGAACTACAATCTTCCCTCATTAATCATGAACATAGATTGAGCAGGTCAAATATTTTATTAGAGAATGCATTTTTCACACAGTCATCTATAATCCATGGAAGAGGAAGAGGAAGAGATAAATCAAAAGGCAGAGGAAGAAGTTATGTCAGAGGTGGATGTAGTAGCAGTCCTGGAAATACTGGTGGAAGAGGTCAAAACCCAAGTACCAGTCAGTCAAGTGGCCAGAGAAGTGATAAGTCAATGATTCAATTCCATTACTGTAAAAACTATGGACATTATGCATATGAGTGCAGGAAGAGATAGTATAATTAGAAAAATAAATTCAAGATCAGTCAAACAATGCAAATAATCAAACTCGCCCTATGTTTATGGCACTTGTTGTAGAAATTATTAATATAGTATCACCAGTTGAATGAAATGTTGCTCAAGCAAGTCCATGTGACATATAGTACTTAGATTCAGGCTACAGTAACCACATGAAAGGAAACATAGAACTGTTTTCTAGTTTGGATAAGTCAGTCCAAACCAAGGTTACACATGGAACATATATCCAAGTAATTGTCTTAGGAAAAGGAAGTATAAACATATTAACAAAGCAAGGAGAACATAAATTTATGCCTGATATAATATTATGTTTCTGGTCTGAAGCATAATCTGATGAGCACAGAACAATTGTTACAAAAATGATACAGAATCTACATGGAAGATAATCATTGTGTGATTATGGAAAAATGCCCAAGAAATCAACTTATTGAAAAAATCAAGATGACAAGTAACATGATGTTCCCATTGAATTTTAAGCCAATCAATAAGAAGAATACAACGCTAGCTACTGGTAAAGGAAAAAGTTCACAGTTAGACATGCATTTACAGCAAAATGTGAGTGCGGTTCTAATGAGGAAAATAGTGCATGCGGTATCAAGAAAGGAGAAAATGGCGCACAAATGCAGGAAACATTCCAATCTGAAATACATGATGATTCTTGGTGATGGAATTTCAGATTTGGACATTTGAATTTTGGAGGTATAAAGCTTCTACACACAAAAGATATCGTAAAAGGCTTGCCACTAATTGAAAAGATAGAAAGGATATGTGAAGGATGCATATTTGGCAAGCAACACATAGAATGATTTCTAGTTGGAAAGTCTTACAGAGAAAAATATCCACTGGAAATAGTACATTCATACATTTTTGTACCAATGAAATCTCGATCTATAGGTGGCAGTACATATTATCTAACATTCATTGATCATTTCCCAAGAAAGACATGGATTTATTTTCTACAGCATAAATCTGACACATTGGGTTGTTTTCAGCAATTTAAATCACTTGTGGAGAAGAAAAGTGGTTATTACATCTACGCATAAGAATTGAAAGAGGAGGAGAATAGATTTCAAGAGAATTTCATAATTTTTGTAAAGTTCATGGCATCTACAAGAAATTTACCACGCGATACACACCACAATAGAATGGTGTCGTAGAAAGAAAGAACAGAACCATCATGGAAATGGCGCACAGTATGTTGGTAGCCAAACATTTGTAAAATGAGTATTGATCCAAGGCAATAGAAACTATAGTATACATATTGAACAGATGTCCAACAAAGAGTGTGAATAATAGAGTTCCTCAAAAAAACTAGACAAGATTAAAGCATAATGCGGTGCATTTCAAATTTTTTGGTTGCATCACATACACACATATTCCAGATGAGATGAGAAGGAGGTTGTACAACAAAGGAAATAAATGCTTATTTGTTGGTTATTCTGAAGACAAAAAAGGATACAAGGTATATGACCCCTTCGCAAGAAAAGTCATAATCATTCGTGATGTTCAGTTCATGGAGAATGAAGCATGGGATGGA